>BMAU01002175.1:0-86292 GCA_019973935.1 Trichonephila clavipes | reverse complement strand
GAATGATCTGGATTCATCTAGAACCTAGAGAAACAATACATTAAAAACGGAAACAAAATTCCAGTCTTTGGATAAATCTGCCGGGGCCGGGATTCGAACCCGAGACCTGAGGAAGTTCAGTCCAACGCTCTGCCAACTCGGCTATCGGGACTTGTAGCAAATTATGCGTGTGGCAATATAACCAATTAAGAGTCAATTCTAAAATCCAGGAATTAACATACATTGTCATTTTATAAGCATATCTACAACATTTAAAGCAGTGTTTACTATAACTTTTTCACTATATGTACATGAATTGCATTACCAAGAGAATTTATATACCAAAGGTATTTTTTATCAATTAACAATATTACTTATAAATGTGTGATTTTTAAATACTAATCTTTAATAACTAACAAATAAATATTGAAAGGTAGAATTTCAAACTCTAACACTCCTTACATACATAATAGTTAGCTTTATTTTGTTTATTCTCTAAATCTTACTGGTTTTTTTTTTGATTTCCTTCACCACACAGCTGGTAGTAGATTCATCAGGCAATGGGGAAAGTTCTTTCCAATTTTAAATCTCATTTTTTGTCCAACACTAGTTTGTTCATTTTGATTGTCCACTGCTAAAAAATAGGCAGGTTTCAGTCAGCAGGTTTTACAGATATATATTAATTGTTTTATAATTGCTTTATCTTTTGATTAAAATTGTGAAATATTTTCATCATACTTTTTTGTACAGCATATGGTCCTTCATATGGTGGTTCTAATGCCTTTTTAACTCTGTCGATACGAAGAAACACATGGAAACAGGATTTCAAATCTTATGCACAAAGATATTTTTGCTTCCTGTTGCTAGGAGACTTCAGTGGCTTTGCTCTGGCCATGTGCTGTAATTTGGCAACAAAATTCTGTGGATCCAAAAGTTAATATAGGGGGATAAAAAAATTCGCCAGGTAATTTAATGGAAGTACTATAAATTATCTAATGAATTGTGTAACTAATGTCAGGTCTTATGGCAGTTCTTAAACCTAATAACACAGTGGGTAATGACTCTGTCCACCTAATATTGTTAGAGCTTTATAGCACCTTTCAAGGTCCTATGTAAACGTTCAACTTTCCTTCAGCCACATTAGGGTGGTAAGATGTTGTGTGGGCTACTTTAGCACCACATATTGCAGCTATGCTTCTAAATAGTTCTGCCTCAAACTGTCGACTTGGTTCGTGACTAATTTGGCAGGTACTCCAAACCTGCAAATCCATTTCATAAAATGCTCTCCCAACTATTTTAGCTGTTATTTCAGGTATAGGAATTGCTTCCATCCAGCAAAAGAATCGGTCAATGCAGGTTAAGCAATACTGCATCCCTTCTGAATGTGGTAGTTTTCTCCAATGAGATCTATGTGAACTTACACTAAACCTTTCATCTGGTTGTTCGAATTCTCCCACTAATTTTGTATGCCTGCTGACTTTACATTTTTGGCATCTTTGGAATATTTGAAACCTAAATTTTTGTGGAATGTAAGGCCTAATTTTTTGTGTTGAGATGTCACACCAAAGTTTTTCCCAGATGGCAATGTCGAAGGTTTAAATTTTAAAGAATTGTTGTGCAATAATTGTTGCAACTTTTCGCCAGTAGTTTGCTCTTCTGCAATTTCCTCAAAGTTGATTTCAGAAATTGAATCAATTCTGGATAAGGCATCTGCAACAACATTATCTTTACCCAATACATGTTGAATGTTACAACTAAATTCTGAAATGTATTGAAGTTGTCGTTGTTGTCTTGGTGATGCTTTTTTCATTTTTTTGCTTAAATGCAAAAGTCAGAGGCTTGTGGTCAGTATATATAACAAAATCATTCCCTTCCAGCAGGTGTTTGAAATGTTTCACTGAAAGGTATATTCCCAATAGTTCTCGGTCATAGGTACTATATCTTGTTTGTGTTTCATTTAGCTTCTTTGAGTAAAAAGCTATTGGTTTCCAACCCTCGTTTTCTAACTGCTGGAGTACTGCGCCCACAGCAAAATCTGATGCATCTGTGCAAAGTGATAGGGGTAGTTCAGATCTTAGAAAGGATAAAAAAGCAGCTTCGGCAAGGTCAGTTTTGCATTTTTCGAAGCTTCTCCTGGTGTCATCAGTCCAATGCACTTTTCTGCGGTCTTTCTTCTTTGCTCCTCTTAACAGTTCATGTAGAGGTGCTTGAGTCTTAGCAGCATCTCCTTTAGGTATCTTTGTTAAAAATTTATCATGCCCGGAAACGTCCGCAGGTCATGAATAGTTTCTGGTAGTTTGTAGTTGAACATAGCTTGAACTTTTTCTGGCAATGGCCGAGAACCTTCTGCCGTGATCATAAATCCCAAATATTCAACTTGGGCAGCTCCCATCACTGATTTGGAAACATTTATTCGAAGTCCATATTGCTGGAATCTTTCAAATACCATTTTTAGGTGTTCACTGTGTTCCTCTTCCGTAGAATAGGCAACAAGTACATCATCAAGATACGGGAAAACAAAGTCGAGTCCATACAGTACTTCAGTAATGAAACGTTGGAAGGTTGAAGGAGCATTCCTCAGTCCAAAACTCATAGTATTGAACTCGTACAAGCCAAATGGAGTGGTGATGGCAGTTTTTTCTTTGTCTTCCTCAGCAATAGGTATCAGATAATATGCCTTTACAAGATGTATATTTGAAAATATTTTTTTATCCTTCAGGATGTAATTAGTCCTCAATTCTAGGAATTGGATACCGATCTGGTTTGTATGTGCGTTGAGTCGCCTGTAATCGCCACATGGTCTTAATGTGCCATCCTTTTTATCAACCAAGTGCAATGGACTTGCCCATTGAGATTTTGAGGGTCTAATAATGTCGTTGTCCAGCATAAACTGGAACTCCTGCTTCGCCAGCTTCAACTTATCAGGGCCAGTTGTCTTGCCTTCGAATAAATAAAAACCGGTTGGCCAGTTGTTAGGATGTGGTGCTTTACTCCATGTTTGACAACTCTGTTAACCAAGTTTGGCTTGGTTAAATCAGGATACGACTTAAGTAGGTTGAAATACTTGGAGGCTCTATTGACCATGCTGAGATCATTATTTTCTTGGATGGTAGCAACTTCTCCTTTAATTGAAAGATTTGTTACTCCATCGATTAATTTCCTGTTGTGCAGATCTATCAGCAACTGGAATTTTTTAAGGAAATCAGCACCTATGATTCCTCGCTTAACTTTGGCAATAATAAACGGCCACTGAAATGGGCGTCTTAGGCCTAGATCCAGCGTGAGAATTTTCAGACCATATGTTGGAATTTCAGTGCCATTAGCAGCATACAGTTTATATTGGGAGGCTTGGCACTCACCTTTCTTTTTTGTCCAAGGGAGGATCGAGACGTCTGCTCCGCTATCCCCAAGGAATTGACATCCGGTTTCTCTGTCCTTTACAAATAACTTGGATTTGCGGCCTAAAATGTCGGCAGCAGGACTCGTCGCGGCGTCTACTGCTGGGATTCGTTTCCCGGCTCATTGAAGCTGCACGGCTGTACGCATTTACCAGGGAGGCACTTCTTCCCGAATCGGAAATGGTAATAGCAATATTTTACCTGGGGATTGTAGCGGCGCCTTGATTTGCTGCGACTTCTACTTCTCTGATTCTGATGAGGACTAGAGCCTTGCACTTTTCGTTGTAGCTTCAAAGAGGCAAGTTGTTCTTCAAGTCTTACTAATTTAGACAGGAGTTCATCCACTCTTAAGGAATCTTTCTGAACCACTACAGCATCAATTGTTCTTGGCACCATCTCCACGATCTTGTTAGCCAATGCGCTATTTTGTCATTTTCCAGTAAATATACATCAGGGTCACCAGTTATTAGGTACTTGTTTCATAGCACTCTAATAAATACTCAAGTGTTGAGTTTTCATTAAATTCATTATTCAGACTTTATCAATATGTACTGGAAATTTATTAAGCGTGTTCATTCAACACCGTCAGCAAAGCTATATCTACACGTTGTACAGAAATGCCACGTTTTCGGTATTTTATACAGTTATGTTGCAGTTAAGCATAATATAATCGATATAAGTACACAAGTAAAATATAAAAACTGAAATATAAATTATGAGGATCATTTTAAAAATTAACAGAAATTAAGGGCCTTTATATAAAATAAGTTTAACAATTATTATTTAAGTATAACATTTATTTGAATAGAATTAATTTGGCTATCTTGCACCATACAACGTTTCGCGGATTCGGAAACAGCTGACAGGTGCAGCCATCTAGCGAGAGAAATCTCTACAAAAACTGTTCTTTACACATATTTTCATATACATTTGTTGTAATTTGCGTAGCTGTGTAACTATAATGATCAAAGTTAAGGTTTTAGACCGCATTTAAATTGGTTTTGTGTCAATGGGCTTAAAAAAATTCAAATAGAATATAAATAATTTACACAAATTAGGGAATCTAAATAAAACCGCATAAACAAACAAGTGTTTGCCTAGCAATCGTGGGTTAGTTAAGAAACTAGCGTGGGTCAGTGTCTGACCCACGCTATCACTATTCGCCATCACTGTCCTAGGTACTGCTGGGTCGTAAGCAGGTTGATTATTAATTAGCGCAGTGCTTCTCAAACTTTCAATACTGGCGCCCCCCTTTTCAATCACAATTTTTATCGCGCCCCCCTTATACATAACAATTTACTGAATGCAATAATAATGCACTTTTACGATAAAGCAACAATATTTTTTATAAACCGTACAAATTCATGACATAAGTATTAAATTTTGTATATGTTACTTTTAAGCAAAAAAAAGTTAAGTAATAGGATAATTACTAAGTTATTTTTCCTTTCTCTGATTTTTAAATTGGAACATATTACAAAATGCGGTGGTTGCTTAGAAGACAAAATATAGATATCAGCTAAATATCGAAAATGAACTCAGAGGGTCAATTTCTTATCTTAAAACTCCCTTCAAAAACTTTGCTCTGTAAGACAAGCCCATGGAAGTAGCTAATAATTATTAAAATTGTTCTTAATTTAGTATTAATTAATTAGTCATAAAATACTATGTGCACCACTCATACATTAAAAGCAGTGTTTCTCAAACTTTCAATACTGGCGACCAAATTTTCAATCATAATTTTTGTCTCGCCCCCTGTACAACAATACTGCAATAAAAATGCACTTTGAGAGAGAGAGACGCTAAAGTTACAATACGATCTTAATTATAAACCGTACAAATTAATACGATAAGTACATTAAATTTTGTGTATATGTAACTTTTAAGTAATATATATTTTAAGAAAATTACTTAAAATATATATTACTTACTTATTACAATGTTATTTTTCTTTCTCTAATATTTAAATTGGAACAGATCGCAAAATGATATATTTAATTAAAGATTTATTTCCTTCAGCTTCCATTTCTCAAAGTACAAATGTCATTAGAAAAATAGTCTAATCAATGTCGCTCTCTATCATATCCATCAGATCTGGCATTATAGGGTACGTTTGCGTGAGTCTGGGCAACCTATCGGACGTCTGCGCAAAACATGTAAAAATGCTTTTCCTCGTACAATTCCAGTCAGTTTTGGTCGACTCGACACTCCTATAGCTACCGAATCTAGCTTGAATGTACATTTTTTTTAATTTCCACGTTAATTGTAATTCACGGTAATTAAGTATTTACGGCAGTAGATTAAAACAATATCATACATACATTTTTAAGTCGTAAGCAAACATTCGACCATAATAAAGAATCAACAAGTACACAGACGAACGAGCATGGTTCCGAAAATTAAATCAAGGCGATCTTCTCAAAAATACTTAAATTTTGGATTTACCACTACTGAAGTAAATGATGGAAAAAAAGCCCCAGCTCGATATGTGTTAAAACTTACAAATCTGTAGAATAACATGTGAAAGTTGTTTTTAAAACATGTAAAATAATTTAGCTATGTTGGCAAAGAATTTTAAAAAGTATTTTCTGGATGAGGACAGCTTGGTAGCAAGTTACGAGTGGATTAGGGATCTATTTCAAGATACTCTAGAAAGGCTCTCAACTTCCGAAGAAGAAATCTTCATAGATTTCACATCCAGTGAAAAATTAAAACGCAATTTTGTAATAAAT
Source organism: Trichonephila clavipes (assembly GCA_019973935.1). NCBI lineage: Eukaryota > Metazoa > Arthropoda > Arachnida > Araneae > Nephilidae > Trichonephila > Trichonephila clavipes. The sequence goes on along the minus strand of BMAU01002175.1, from coordinate 80,183 downwards.
CGCACTTTGAATTTTGGGTAGAGGTAGATGAGGAATTATCTGTACTGAAAACAAAAGCACTTCGTATACTATTACCATTTTCAACATCCTACCTTTTTTAAACCGGATTTTCTGCGGTGGATGCTTTCAAGACAAATATAGATCTCAGCTAAATATAGAAAAATAACTCTAAGTGTCAATTTCTGATACTATAAACCTTCCTTTGAAAAATTTTCCTCTACAAGACAAGCCCGTGGAAGTCCCTAATAATTATTAAACTTGCTCTTAATTTAGTAATAAGATTGATTGATTAAATATTAACGTTGCACTGTTCAGCTGCACGAGGGCTTTTGACGACGGACCACGTAATTTTGAATCATGGTCAGGTAACGTGGATGACACCTGAGCTGGCACCCCTCTCTCCTAACTACCACACCACACCAACGGGAAAACGTTTCAACTCTCAACAGATTTAACGTGCATCTCTGCCCTACACGGCGGGTCTTTAGTGGTACTGGGCTCGAACTCGTGACAAGGCAAACCACGATCCGATACCTATACCACTCGGCTACCGCGGCCAAATTCAGTAATAAGAAATTATTTATAAAATACCTTCTTCAGTACTGATACATCAAACGTATACTGGCTGAAACACCGACTCTTCGCACGAGTTCATTTTTAAAAAAAAATAAAACATTATTCTTGATATAATAGCTGAACTGTAAGGAGAGTAAAACTGTGTGCACGACATTGTATACAAAAATGTAAAATGATTTTTTTTAGATAAATGCTATAATTGTAAATAACTGTTTAAAAGAACTGTAATCTTAAACCTCACAGAATTAGCATTTAGAATTAATGTTAAGTAATGAAAAAGAATATAAAATTCCTATGAAGAATAATTGTGTTACTTTTTAACATTTAAAGCGAGAAGACTTCAAAATGTTTTAACCCGGGAGCAGCGCGCACTAGGTACTAACGCTAATGGTAGTGCGGGGGGACTCAGTCACCCTACTTATTTGTTTATAAATATTTTTACTGTACACGATACAAATAGGAATTCTAGTGAATATTTTAATTTATAGAAAGTATACTTACCTTCTTTCAATTACTATTCAATTCTTTGATGATTTGAGAAAAAATCCAATAAAACTGAACTAAAATGATTCAAAAGTACAAGACCAATATAAAGGACGCAAATCAGACACATTTCAATTATCCTACAGAAATATTAAATCAATCAATTCTTTTCCAAATATCGCAAAACTCAATTATTTACAATTTCCCTAAGCGAAAAGCAAACACATAAAAGATGGGAGGGAACTAATATTGATAATAACCATACCATAAGATTGAAGGTCAATCAAATGATTAGCAAACGTACTATGTAGCCTGGCTGAAAAGTGAATCATGACTTCCTTGACGGATGATTTGACGGATGATTTTGTAAACAGGAATCTAGAATGCGTCAGCATTCTTCTATCCTCTATCTGGGACACTCTGATTTTCATGGTTTTGGAAAATTGGGCTTGAAGAGAGGGGCGTGACTTCAGAGGAGGAGGTCCAATGGCAGTGCAGGAGGCGTTGGCTATGGAGCGATCGTTGATTGGAGGATGGCAGTGAGCTTTTAAGATTGAAATCATGTACTTTGAAATAGAAAGTGACTTTAACTTAATTTAAAAAGAGAAATTCGATTATTTTGAGAGAATTTTAAAAAGTTAAGGGGTAAAAAATAAAAGTTACAATTAAGAATGATAGGGAAATTTAAATATTGTTCATTATAGCTTCTGCCAGAAGGCAGGTTTTTCTTCGTCGGAATTTGCTGTTTTAAATTTAGAGAGAAGGTCGAGAATTTTGGGGTTTTTCTGTACGAGGTTTGAGATTGTATTAAAAAGTTCCAAAACTTGGGAAAAATCTGAACTGTTATTATCTTGGGTAAGGAATCCACTGGAAGAGTCTTCCTTTTTATTTGCAGTTAGGTTTTCGGTTTCGAGGGGATCTGATTGGGGATTTCTCCGCTAACAACGTTAGCGAAGGAAATTCCTCTTTTTGTCGATTTGCTTGAAAAATTTTTTTCTTTTAATCGGGTCGGAAAAGGCAGTGCCTTTTGGGTTGGGGGAATTTGGGACATTTAGTGTAACATGCCGAGTGACCGAAGTCCTGGCAGTTGATACAAAATGGGTTTTCTTGTCGTTCTTTGATGTGACAATTTCGCGTGGCATGGTCTTTACCGCATTTAAGGCATCTTGGTTTCATAAAACAATTCGCGGCAGTATGGTAGAAGTTATTGCAGTTGAAGCATTGGGTTATTCCTCTAACGAGGTAACCTTCTACTTTCACTTGCTGCAAATAACCCAACTTTTTGATGTCAAAAATTTTACTATTTAAATCGTTTCTTGGTAAAGTAATTAGGAAATATGGGAGGGATTTTTAGTTCTTTTGGAGATTAGTTGCGTGCAGCTATCTATATTGAATCCGATTAATTTTAAGTCGTTAGTGATATCAGTAATTAAAGCTGAATTAGGGAGGCCTTTAATAACGGCTTTAATTGGTTTATCTTTTTGGCGTTTGAGAATGTAAAATTCGAAATCTTTATCAGTCTCTAAAAAGTGTTTAAGTTTTCTGTATTCTTCATGGTCGGTGGAGAACATTTTTACTACGTCATTAACGGTTCTATTACGTAAATTAGGGAATTTTTCTGAGATGCATTTAATTTGCTCTCTGAAATTGTCTTTGATTTTAAGCATTATAGGGTGAGGGGGGGAAATCTTGGGTGTAACTACTTCGGTAGTTACTGTTTCAATCGAAGGAGGATGCTCGACATCCTGTTCAAGATCGGAGAAACTATTGTTAGTTTCTATGGGGTCCTGGGTGGAGGTAGGAGAGATCGGTCTGGCCGTCTTTTTCGGAAAGATAAACTCTTCCGTAGAATCCTTACCTTTCTCTGTTTACGTTTTTTGCTAAATTTTTTCTTAGATTTGCTATTGATTTTAGTTTTATTTTCAATCTTATTTTCATTAACAGGAGGGGAGAGAACAAAATTATTTTCCTCTTCTACCGAGGTAGAGGGAATCTTATGATCCTGGCAGTCTGAGATAGTACATGGTGGGAGGGTTTGAAGCTCACTTACCATCTCCTCTTTTCTCCTGATCATGGCCTGTTTGCCGGAAATGTACATGTCCATGAATGAATTTCCGGGGCTGGGAGAACGTCCGTCCATCCCGTGAATAGATAAATGAAGAGCTGAGATACCTGTGACAGTATCTCTAAGTTTCTCGCAGGCGGAAACTTGGTCAAATTTTTACGGCGAAAGTTCCATATAATCGCTTGATTCGCTCATGATGATTCGACAGGTCGTGGAGCTCGCAGGTGCGTGGTCTCCGTTCATGACTTCCTTTTCTTTTTCTACGACTAATGTACAGTATTTCAATAATAAATACAGTGGTGAATTGTTTATCTTCTTAGAATTTTTCTCAGGGTCTGGGTTTCGTTTTTTTCTTTTAACGAGTAATATTTTTATGTTAAAACGTAATAAAAAATCTCTCATTGAGGAAATACAGCAAATAAAACAAAATATTTTTTTTCTTCTTTAATTTGGTTTTGGGAACACAAAGATAGCTATTTGATGACGGAAAAAAGCCAGATAATAAACATAAATTATGTCAGTGTTGTTGTGTGTATTTTTTTTTTATTATGGAAGAAAGCATTTTGTTTTACTTCTCTTTCCGGTTATTTTTTTTTGAAAAAAATCTTTAAATTTTCGATACACTCGCGCCCCCTTGTAGGTCATCGCGCCCCCAGGGGCGCGCCCCACACTTTGAGAAACACTGCTTTAAATATAAAAAAGTAACACAATTATTCTTCATCGGAATTTTTGTACTCTTTTTCATTATTTAACATTAATTCTAAATGCTAATTGTGTGAGGTTTAAAATTACAGTTCTTTTCAATAGTTATTTACAATTATAGCATTTATCTAAAAAAAATCATTTTACATTCCTTTATACAATGTCGTGCACGCAATTTTTTTTACTCTCCTTACAGTTCAGTTATTATATCAAGAATAATGTTTTATTTTTTTAAAAAAATTAATTCGTGCGAAGAGCCGGTGTTTCAGCCAGTATACGTTTAAGGTAACAGTACTGAAGAAGGTATTTTAGAAATAATTTCTTAACACTAAATTAAGAACAAGTTTAATAATTATTAGGGATTCCATTGGCTTGACTTGTAGAGCAAAGTTTTTCAAGGAAGGTTTAATATCAGAAATTGACACTTGAAGTTATTTTTCTATATTTAGCTGAGATCTATATTTTGTCTTCAAAGTAGCCACCGCAGAAAATCCGGTTTAACAAAGGTAGGATGTTGAAAATGGTAATAGTATACGAAGTGCTTTTGTTTTCAGCACAGAACATTCATCATCCACCTCTACCCAAAATTCAAAGAGCGATTTATTACAAAATTGCCTTTTAATTTTTCACTGGGTGTGAAATCTATGAAGATTTCTTCTTCGGAAGTTGAGAGCTCATCTGGAGTATCTTGAAATAGATCTTTAATCTACTCGTAACTTGCTACCAAGTTGTCCTCATTCAGAAAATACTTTTTAAAATTCTTTGCCAACATGGCTAAATGATATTTTACATGGTTTTAAAACAACTTTCACATGTTTTTCTTCAGATTTGTTAGTTTTAACACATAATGAGCTGGGGCTTTTTTCCCCATCATTTACTTCAGTAGTGGTAAATCCAAAATTTAAATATTTTTAAAAATATTTCCTTAATTTAATTTTCAGAACCATGCTGGTCTGTGTACTTGTTGATCCTTTATTATCGTCGAATGTTTGCTTATGACTTAAAAATGTATGTATGATTTTGTTTTAATCTACTGCCGTAAATACTTAATTAACGTGAATTACAATTAGCGTGCAAATTTAAAAAAATGTACATTCAATCTAGATTCGGTAGCTATCGAAGTATCGAGTCGACCAAACTGACTGGAATAGTACGAGGAAACGCATTGTTAGATGCTTTGCGCAGACGTCCGATAGGTTGCCCAGACTCACGCAAATGTACCCGATAATGCCAGATGAGATAGATATGATAAAAGGGGGGGTCATTGGGCACTGGGTTTTATAAAACCCTTCGTCCCATAAATAGATATGATAGAGAGCAACAAAGACTAGACTATTTTTCTAATGATATTTTTACTTTGAGAAATGGAAGGTGAAGGAAATAAATCTTTAATTAAATATATCATTTTGCGATCTGTTCCAATTTAAATATTAGAGAAAGAAAAATAACATAGTAATAAGTAAGTAATATATATTTTAAGTAATTTTCTTAAAATATATATTACTTAAAAGTTACATATACAAAATTTAATATACTTATCGTATTAATTTGTACGGTTTATAATTAAGATCGTATTGTAACTTTAGCGTCTCTCTCTCGAAGTGCATTTTTATTGCAGGAAATACATTATTGTTGTACAACAAAAATTATGATTGAAAATAGGGTCGCCAGTATTGAAAGTTTGAGAAACACTGCCCTAAGCTGATCTCTGCTCAGCAAAAGTAACACATTGTTAAAAGTTTTGCGTAATGAACGCTTAAAATAGTGTAAATAATTTATATCTGATAGTTTAATGCATTAATATTATTTTCTGTTGTATTTATTTTACGTTAAAATTGTAATATTCGCAAGCAACGCCGTTTCTTAACTTATAATGGCGATTCAATGAAAATCCCAGCGAAATGATAACGATAGAGTCAAGTTGGCAAATGTCTAGCTACTTTCATAGCTCGAGCTTTATTAGAGCTTTGTAAGACCCGTCGTGTAGTGAAGCGAGCACGTTATTGCTTTATCTACCGCATTATAATTTACTGCAGTTTTTTTCATGCAATATTTTTTGGATCACTACATTGAAAATTAAGGGATATACATAAACGAAATATTCCACTTTGGGAAATTTAATCCGTTAGAGATAATAAATTAATTAAATATATTCCACTGTAAAATTAATTATATACACCGTTCACTTAAAATAAATAGTTAAATCGTTTTCTAAATTCTTCATTAACATACAAAAACATAAGACACTTAAATTTTGACATAAACTATTTTTTCGGGACAAAAATAATAATCTTTGCAATCCACTGAAAACGCCGTCAGCTGAAAACGCATATCTGCTGCAAAACTGTTCGCCTTCCCGCTAAAATACTCATCATAGAACTCGTGCTGCCATATATCTTGGAAGAGTGGATTTCAAAAAATATTTCTGCCAAGTATTGGTAGAATATTCCTTCTAAGTTGGTGTGGTGTGGTAGTTAGGTGAAGAGGGTGCCAGCTCAGGTGTCGTCCACGTCACTTGACCATGGTTCAAAATTACGTGGTCCATGTGAAAGACAAAGTTTATCTAATGTAAGTACCAGAAGCAATAAAAGTATTTATGTTGAAAAAAGATCAATTTCTTACTACCAAATGTGCATAATAAAATCATTAAAAAACATTCAAATAAAGAGAGATTTATAACAACCTCTCCCTTCAAAACTTAGTTTTATTCTGAAATAAAAAAAAATTAGGGATTATGCTGATCACAGGAATTAATTAGAAGCGAGCGCCTTGCGTAGGCAAAACAAAAAGGGTTCTTTCACAAACAAAAGATAGATATATGCTGATGTGGGCTTTTTTGCAGCGCCGCCAGAACTGCTTGCAGGTGGCAGAATTTTTTCCTACTTACTTGACAAATATCGTTATATTTTGGACACTTCTCACAATATCTTTATAAATTATAGTCTATGCTATGAATTATAGCCTATGTGTTATTCTGATGTATAAGCTATATTACTGTAAAGTTTCATTAAAATCCATTCAGTTGTTTTTGTGTGAAAGACGCCCAAATATCCTCACAAACTTTGGCATTTATAATATATATCTAGATAATAAAAGTATTTTTCCCCTCTCCTCTCTCTTTCAATCGTAATACATGAAATATCCATCTTTTGTAGGTTTTTCGACTTATGTTTGATTTTTCGAACACACTAGAAGAGTTCAGCAGATCAAAGCCCAACATGAAACTTCAATTTTCATATCGTGTGTTATAAATAAAAATGCCTTTTATTACTCATGATTGCAACGAATCCATCTGTACGTTAAAAAGTATTTTCTAACATCAAGTCCATCAATCTCATTAGCCAGTTTGTATCAAGTTTACGCGGAGATTTCTTACACTATACTTAATGAATCGAGCTAATTTTAAAGAAATAAGGAAAAATACTAACACACGTATGCCTGCCTATTCATGGACGTATAACGTGTTAATCCTATTTATAGATGGCGCTAGTGAACCGAAACAAGTTTTACACTCACATACATATATATGTATTTGTGTGTACCGAACCAGACCAAATCTTTCAAGCAGTTATTAACTTAATACAACAATTAAACTACTACAAGCTGGGTTTTTTTAAAAAAATTTTTAAATTATTACTGAGATTTAAATTTTTTAAATCAATTTTTAAAAATCAACCTTTTGTTTCATTGAATACAAATAATTTTTCAAAAATCATATTTTCGGCATGGTAAACATGATTTTAAACATGTAACAATCTTTATACAAGAAATTGCTATGTTGCAAAAAGTACATTTAAAAATTTTCCCCAAGATATTATCAATTCATTTTTCCTGCAAGTTTTAACATAAATTCTTTTTTTCCTTCACCCCCAGTTCGTTTATAAATTATATAATATAATTTAGGAAACTAATGTTAAAAATTCAAACATTTCTCAAAACAATTCATTGATAAGAAATAAAAAAAATATGAGAGAAAGACATGCCGTTTTATTCAAGATTTAAGTTGAATTTCCATTAAAAAAAGCAAAGTATAATGAAAAATTTAATTTTGAAGAAATATTTTGTTCCTAAGAACACAGAACATTTTCTCCTATAATAAGATAACGTACCACTTTTAAATTGCGATCTCTGGAAGGAAAGGAACCGGTTCGCCAGTTTCTCCCTACCCTAGCCGCCCAGCGCAACTGTTTTTTTTTGTCGCAGGCTCCACCCCTCTTCGGAGGACGAGTCGACAGGCGCCTGAGACATCTTTTCTCACACACACGACAGCCAAACGCAAACACCTGTTTCCAGCATTCCTTACACACCTACGCACTATTTTTTTAAACTTATTGGCAATTACTTTAAATCTCAAACTTGCATATTTTTTAAAATTAAAAAAGGGCAAATTACCAAATGTGAAAGCAACTAACCATATCTAGAATGACAGGAGATAAATATCTCGGAATGAGATCAGGCGTTCCAGCCCCATCGATTCGACACTTCTGGTTCATAAGTAAATTCACCGATGTGGAAATTTTTTTTCGTACCACTTTTTAAACTGTGACTTTTTGTTTATAACAAAGCATCAAAACTTAACCGCTCTCTTTATCAAACTATCTTGCTGAATTTCTGAAATCACCCTCCCCGGGTGATGGTGTTTTAAAAGAAGATTAGTTTCTTTCTTTCGATCCCGATAGCGCGTCACGAGGGTCTAGGCCGTATCACACGCAGACTTATTTCAAGCAATTTTTCGTCCTACTGAGGAGTGAAGGGTTGCCGTAAACAAAACGACATGCTGTGACGTCAACCGCGCACTTTCACCATATTGAAATGTTACTCGCTGATTTTTCTCCTTCGGAAACAACCATACATATTTTTTATACCGCTCGAGCTTTTATTGACAGTCAAGAACAGATATGGCGTCTGACGATCAAGTGATTCTTGCGCTTGGATTTGCTGCTATTTGTGACATTGAAATGAGTAAAGCAAAAAAAAGAAAAATTTGGCAGAGAAAGTGGCTGCAACGGAGAATACAATTAGGATGCTACGAGAATTTAATGAAGGAATTAGCTCTCGCGCGAATTAAGTATCTTTTTTCATTAAACTTTATGTACATGGGCGGCGCATGGATAAAAAAAGTGGGGGAGCTCAAACTTTCTACTTTATTTTGGTTATAAATTTCTTTTGTAGAAAAAATACTTTAAAGCTACAAAAAGTAAGGGGCACCCCTCCCCCACACACTACCATGAGCCGTCACTGCATATGTATAAATAGTCCTATGCATATGATCAGAATTTTTTAATAAACTATTGATTATTTTCATATGGTCTACATGAAATTTGGAGATATTAATTAACCACCTTGGAACCATATATTTGAACATTTTCCATACCTGAATATATTTTATGATAAGATGGTATTTATGAACATTTTTTATTTATATATGTACAATGACCTAATGAAATCTCTACATAAATATGAATAACATTAATTTTGAATTAGTACCTATATTTATTTATTTTATTAAGTTTTTCACATCCTCTCAGAGTCTTTTCATTTTTGTAAAAAAAAAAAAATGTTATCTAACATTTTTCAGCTGATATTATGTATTGTAATTAAAGCTTTATGCTTAAAACATTATAGACAGTTGCTTTAAATAATATTTGAAAAAATGAGGGGATGAGCTCACAGAGTCTTTCACTCCTCAAATGACAATCTGTTTTAGGTAAAATATATATATGAAAGTTATGCATATATTAACAATTTGCATTGTTGAAAGTTAATTTTTCTATAAATCATTAAATATTTTATTATTTATAGGACAGTGAAAGTTATCGTAGATTTTTACGAATGGACGTTTCAACTTTTGAGGAGCTCGTAGCTCTTGTTTCTCCCAGTATCGAGAGAAAGAACACATCAATGAGGAAGGCAATTCCTGCTGCCGAGAGGATTGCGTTAACATTGAGATATCTTGCAACAGGTATTACAACATATTTAATTATCAATCAATGGTACCATTTTATTGAAAATTTACTTTTCTAGATCAATAAATTTATATTATTCAATTTCTTCAATGCATTAAAAATATTCTTTTATTCATATCAGGTGAAACGCAATCCTCTTTGAGTTATCAGTTCCGGATAGCCCAAAATACCATATCTGGTATAATACCAGCTGTTTGTGCAGCCATTTATCACCATTTAGGGTCAGAAATCCGAGTCCCTGAATCCGGAAATGAGTGGAAGATGGTCGCTGAAGAATTTTGGACAAAGTGGAATTTTCCATTGTGCCTTGGTGCAATGGACGGAAAACACATACGAATAAAACCCCCCTCTCATTCAGGAGCAACATACAGAAACTACAAGGGATTTTTCAGCATCGTGCTGTTGGCCCTTGTAGATGCCAATTTAAAATTTTTGTATGTTGATGTTGGCACTAATGGACGAGTTAGTGATGGAGGAGTATGGGGGAAATCTAAATTGAGGCAAGCCATTACAAATGGTGATATCAATATTCCTGAAGCAGCCGCGTTACCAGGATCGGCATCTAAATTGCCATTTGTCATTGTGGCTGATGATGCCTTTCCGTTGATGTCAAATATCATGAAACCCTATCCGGGCAGTAATTTAAGTAAGGAATGCTTAGTTTTTAACTACAGACTTTCCCGTGCTCAGAGGGTTTCAGAAAATGCATTTGGCATTTTAGCTGCTCGCTTCAGGGTATTTGGCACCACCATTTTGACGTCTGTGCCAAATACTAAATTAATTGTGTTAGCTGCCTGTTCCTTTCACAATTTTTTGACTAACAAGTCAAAAAATACATATATTCCTGAAGACTGTGCAGACAGAGAGGATATTTTGAATGGAGTTTTAATTGAAGGGAACTGGCGGCAAAACACAAATCCACTTATTTCCTGCCAAAGGATCTCTAGCAGGGGATCCAATTATGCAAAAGATCTCAGGGACAGATTTTGTAATTTTTTTAACTCAGAAGGTGCTGTACCCTGGCAAGATAATAATTATACATTGCATTAATATTTTTTTAATAAATTTATTATAATATATTAATGCAATGTATAATTATTTATCTTTTTATTTAACTGTAATGAAGAGAAATACTTGAATTTTATGTTTTTTCTTATTATGTTTAAAAAATACATAAGTACAATTTTTATTTCTGGGAATAAAAAAAACTTATATTTTATGCTGTTTATTTTTGTGAAGAAATATCTTTAAATGATGCAAAATTAATGTATAATAAAACTGTAAATCTATATTATTGACTTCTATTTTTTTTTATTCTACATGCATTATAGCGGGAATCAAATTGTTTCAAAAATATTGTACTGTGTGGCATGCTGAATCATATTGGTAGATTGGTTTGGCACACCAAAGCTAAAATGTTCCCACCCCGGTTAAAAACCATCACCCTCCATTTAATTTTTCCATTAAAAAAGATATTCTGTTGTGTTATCACTGTCAAAAAGGAACTATTAATAAACATTTTGTGTTGAACCATTTACAGTAATATGCATTGCCTTTTTTATTGTCATCAAAACAAAACTTGCATTTTAAAATATAACTTTTGAAATATAACACAAGTCAATAAAAATGAAGTTAAAACAATATACAACTTTACTTTTTATTTTGTACTAACTAACAGCAAAATATTTTATATATGTAATAACTTACACTGATCTCTGCTCATAATTCGAATCTCCTTTATTATTAACATCTAATTCATAAATCCTATTTTGAAACACGGGGCTCAATCTTTTTTGTTGGTATATTTATTACTGATTCTTTAGACCAAGGGAGACCAACCTTTTTGGTAAGAATACCGCTATCTGATAATGAATCATTATGTGTTCCACTTCATACTTATACAACAAACAAAAAGATGTAAAGAGTTTATAAGTTACTTATATATTGACTAATGAGATTTTCACGCAAATAGCATATTTCTTAGGCCAAATCTGTGAGTAGGGAAAACATAATAAATACTTGAGTTTTATTGAAAATAAACTTTTTAGAGATAATATAAAGTCAATACTTTCTTAATGTGGCTTTTGAATTTGTAATTTTTTTTAACAAGTCATTCTATATTAAGATTAGTTCTGCAAGAAGTTAACAAAATTAAATGGTTTTAGGTGTATATTAGTTTATTTTTAACTATACTGATTTATATAATGTTTGTATTAGAAAATACTTGTTCACAAAAAAATGTTGATCCAAAACTACAATAATATCTGACTGGCAAATTGTGCGGATAACAATAAATGTTTTGTAGAGAAATTAAAAGAGGATTTATGAAAAGATAAGCATTTTCATGTACCTTACTAACCACGATTTAATATCCTCTTTGCCTAGACATGTGACTTAATTTTTTTTATACATTTTTCCAAACTTTATAAATGATTGCATTATTTGGATTCCTGCATGACAGTTCTTTTTGTGTATAGATCTAATCAAAAGTTTTGTAAATTCACATTTATCAGGTAACAATATAGGATACAAAAAAGAACTTTCATCATTTCGTTCAGTTATTTTAGATTTTACTCTTAAAATATTATCATTATCAATAAAAGTAACAAATTTTAAAGATTCAACATCAGGTAAATAATATGTCTGAGTTAAACGAATCAATTGTTTCTCAGAATTTTCAATTTCAGCAACAGAAAGTTCATGTTCCTTACATTTGTTATAGTCTTTGCGACAATTATTTACAAATCTTAAACTCCATGCAAATACTCTTATCATTTTATCATAATCAGACACATTACATATAAGCAAGGGGGGTGCATCGTTTGCTAGATCAACAAATACATGTAATTCAGTAAAAAGATCAATTTTCATACAACGTGGTACAGTTACATCTTTCAAAATTTGAATTTCATTAAACCATTTCATAAATTTGTTTACAATATTCTGAGGTAGTTCCTGATCCCATGCTTTTTTCATTTTCCATATTTCCTGCAATAGTAATTTTGGGAGCAATGTAGACGGCACCAACATTCCAATGGGATCGAAAACTTTTGGCACCGTAGACAAAACTAATCGTTTCGTTATTTTAACTTCGCACGTTAATGAGTCGAAATTCGTGCAACATTTCAAAACATCATTATCCAAGTCCCAGATGATACCCAAAATAAAAGTTTCTCCTGAGTGTTTATCAACACTTTTACTCGCCACATTGCTCTCAAAAATACGTAAATTAAAACAACCTTCCGACATAATTAATTTAGTCTTCTCTCAATAAATATCTATTTCATCAGCACTGAAAACACCAGTTACACAATTATCAACATAAAAGGAAGATTTTAACTTTAGTGCAACTTCCTTACATTCGGAATTACAGTTTTCCAAAAGATGCATAATAGATGCATTCAATAAGTGAGGGCTTGAAGACACCCCAAACACAACTCGACAATGCCTGTACACTAATTGTTTTTCATTGCATGGGGAAAAAAATCTGAGATAATCTCTACCTTTCGGTGCAACAGATAGCATCAAAAACGCCTTTTCAATATCGGCTACAATTCCGACTGGATAAATTCTAAAACGATCTAAAATGTCAGGTATCAGTTCAATAAGGTTTATGCCTTTATATAAACAGTCGTTCAAAGATGGTTTCCCTTTTCACGGGCCGAAGCATCGAATACGGGTCGGATTTTTGTAGTCGCACTATCTAATTTAATCACGGGTCTATGCGGTAAATAATGGCATTCATTGTTCAATTCTACTTCCGGCACACGTTCAATGATATTTAAATCTTCCCATTGCCTAAACACACTTTTATTATCCTTGTTGTGGAAGTGGTCCCTATGTGTTTTTGTCTCAGGAAACCAAACGAGGATGTTGATACAACTCTTTTATTTCCAAACTCGGTTACTCAGGGAGTATGTCGGGGGGAACACTTACGATGGGCACCGTTTCTGCGCTCTCGCTCGTCTGATCTCCCACACACACTCTGAAAACTCTTAATTCGCGTTTTGCTTAATACACTTATTCACCGCCGCGCGGCGCCCACTGCGCATGCTCGAACATACCCCCCGGCCTTGCAATATCAATATTCAACAATAGCAATACAGTTTCACAATTCACAACAAGTTCACAAAAATTACACAATTGTTTTCAAAATTATTATATATATAAAAGGTACTATAAATTTTCAGTAAAAAAGAGTTGAAATTATACAATAGCACAATTTAAAGATAAACACATAATTTCTTAAATGGAAATTAACCTTAATTATTTACATCTATAGGTAGAATACAGATCTTAGTTATGGGCCTCTTAAATTCTCCGGTCTTTGTTTTAATTCTGACTGTTCTCACTTTACCATCAGAACCATGATAGACCTCAACGACGCGCCCTAAAAGCCAGTTGCAAACTGGTGTAAAATCCTCCTTTATTACCATTGTACCACACATTACATTGTCCTTCTCGATCATCCACTTTCCTCTCTGTTGGAGAGTATTCAGATAATCGGTACTCCATTTTTTCCAAACTACCTGAATTACCTTTGTTGTTCTCTGCCAACGGCTTAACCTATTGTCACTAATATTAATTACTAGGGGGCTCTAGAATAGAATTAATTGATCTACCAATCAAGAAATGCGCAGGCGTTAATACTTCAAAGTTATCAAAATCATTGGATATTGGTGTAAGGGGTCTGGAATTTAAAATTCCTTCTACCTGGATAATCACTGTTTCAAACTCCTCGTAGGTGAGTCAGGATCTTCCCAGTGCTCGCTTGAGGTGATATTTCACTGACTTTATGCCCGCCTTCCAAAGACCTCCCATATGTGGGGCCCTTGGTGGAATAAAATTCCATTCAATACCTTCCTCAGTGAAATATGCCGCCAGATTTTGATCTGGAAAGTTAAGGGTCTTATAAAATACCTTTAGTTGAGAATTCGCTCCAACAAAATTTGTTGCATTATCCGTAAAAATTTTGGAACATTTTCCTCGCCTAGACATGAATCTCTTAAGGGTCGCAATTATTGTGCATCCGAAGTCAAATCGGAAAGAATTTCTAGGTGGATGGCACGTGTCACAAAGCAAATGCAAACACAAACATAAATTTTATTCAAAACGCCCTTTCTCTGGTGTTTGTAAGTTACAAAATATGGACCTCCCAAATCTAGTCCAGTTATACTGAATGGAGGGGCCATATTTACTCTTTCATATGGAAGATTGCCCATTATTTGAGAAGAGGGAATTGGTTTACACTTGAAACACACCACACAAGTATGAACCGTTTTCCTAGCTAGGTTTCTACCTCCTAAAGCCCAAAATCTCAATCTTACTGCATTCAGCAGTCCTTGTGGACCAACGTGAAATAATGTCTTATGCAAAGTTATGAAATATATTTTACTTAATTTAGAATTTTTAGCCAGTATAGCTGGATGCTTTTGGCTGTAGGGTATGGAAGCTTTTTCCAGCCTTCCACCAACTCTCAGGATTCCTTTATCATCCTGGAATATATTCAAAGATTTAAGATTACCTGACGGGTCACTTAAGTTAATGCCACTCTGGTCCTGTTTAATAAGCCAGGTTTCTGCATCATTTACCTCACTTGTAGTTAAAGGTCCCCTCTTTTTCACCTTGGATCTGCAATTTTCAATAAATCTATAAATATAAGAAACAATATGTATTATTTTAAAATAATTATTAGAAAGGTCCATAAGATGGTTGAAAAAGTCAAAGTTCTTGGAACTCAGCAGTGAAGTCTCCAGAGTTCTCTCAGACACCCTTAGTTCGCAGTCAAAGCCATCTCTCTGGGTTGGTTCTGCAATGACAGTAGTTGAATAAGTACTCTGTAGTAGCTCAGGACCATGCCACCATAGAGAGTCATCACGAAGCTCCTCAGGAAGTAGTTCTCTAGATAACACATCTGCAGGATTCTGTTCTGATGCAATGTGATGCCACTGGTCACGGGAACTTAGTTGATGAATCTTAGACACTCGATTAGCCACGAACGTCTTTAATTCTCTTGATTCTCGATGTATCCATGAAATCACAATAGTCGAATCCGACCAAAAATGCACAGCTGTACTCTGAAGATTCAATGCCTCCTTCACCTTCTTCATCAATTTAGCGGCAAGAACTGCCCCACACAGTTCAAGTCTTGGAATATAAATCTGCTTCAGAGGCGACACTCGGCTTTTACTCGTTACAAGACACACTTTGACTTCTCCAAGGGCAGATATAGACTTGAGATAAATGGATGAACCATAAGCCTTTTCCGATGCGTCGCTAAATGCATGTAACTCAATGCTCTCCGCTCTATGAATCACAATACATCTGTCAATAGAGATGTTATTCACGGCTTTCAAAGAGTCGATAAATCGACGCCACTCCTTTTGTTCTTTAAAGGGAAGTTCATCACTCCATCCCAATTCCAGCAACCACAATCTTTGCATGAATATCTTTGCCCAAGTTATGATCGGTCCGAGGAGACCCAAAGGGTCAAAGATTCTTGCAATAGTAGACAAAACCATTCTTTTGGTGAATGAAGTTGGCCTTTGTTGCTCTATTCTGAAAAGAAAACAGTCTAACTTAGGGTTCCAAATTGTTCCAAGTGCTTTAGTCTCCTCAGACTCCAAAAAAGCATACTCTTGTAGATTGGAAGTTATCTCGGGTAAATTTCCACGCCACTTATGAAGATGCATCCCTGCGGTCTTGAACATTTCTATTAATTGATGCTGCAATTCTATTACCTCTTCTATACTCTCGGATCCCGATAGTATGTCATCCATGTAGCAGTCACTCAGCAACACAGGAGCTGCTAAAGGAAAATTATTAGCTTCATCCATCGCTAACTGTTTCAAAGTTCTCGTGGCTAGATAAGGTGCGCTAACTGTGCCGTAGGTTACTGTAGTTAACTCGTACGTTTTTATTTGCTCTCCTATGCCCTTCTTCCACAGAATTCTTTGCAAACACGTTTGCTCCGGATGTATGTTTATCATGCGAAACATTTTCTCTATATCCGTAGTAAAGGCATACTTGTGCTTTCGGAAGCGAACCATAATGGAAAAGAGGTCTTCTTGGACCAGTCCGCCATTAAATTGAATTGAATTTAAAGATTTCCCACTCGTTGAAGGACTTGATGCATTAAAGACAGTTCTCATTTTAGTTGTAGACTTTTCGGGGCGATATACACCATGGTGTGGCATGTAAAATGAAACTCCAGATCCATCCGCCTTGATTTCCCTCATGTGGCCCAAATCCTCATATTCCTGTAAAAATTTCTCATACAGGGACAAATATTCTTTATCTCTACTCAGTCGTTTCCACAAAGAGTTTAATCTCTGAATCGCGGTTTGTCTGGATTCACCAAGACATGAAGGATCTTCTTTTAATGGCATCGCCACCGTATATCTCCCCTGGTCATCTCTCGAATGAGTGCTTTTAAAATGGTCTTCGCAAATATCTAATTCACTGGTTTTAACAGAATCGATTTCTACATTTTCGATTTCCCAAAACATATTAATTGAATGCTCTAGATTATCCGCAGCCTGAATAAACCCACAATGTTCTTTTCCTTCGCGTCTGAAGAAGTAGATCCGGAAACGATAAATCCGAAAACAGTGTTTTGAAAAATAACATTTCAACCCTCCGTCTTGAACTGTCCGGGTAACATTAATTCATAAAATACTTCTGCACCTAATAGCATTTGCACGCGCTCTGGAATATTGAAATTTTTGTCAGCTAATTTAAGATTGGGAATATTATTCAGATTAAAATCGATTTTCGTTGTTGGAACAAGATCTTCCGTTATTGTAGGTACCAAAAAAAAGTCTAATGTTTTAATGTAACTCCCTTCTTTATTGCTAATAGATACTGAAACACGCGAGTCTATTGGAATTACTGTTTTGTTTAGTCACGAAACCGAAACATTAGTCTTGTATTTTTCAATCCAATTAAATCGCATAAGTTGCTCATTAAAAGTTCGAGGTAGATCCGCTATCTAAAATTGCTTTGACTGGGAATAAACCATTTTTCACATTTTATATAACAAATTGCTGAGCTTAGCAAAACACATTTTTTCTGTTTATACTCGTTGCGGTTAATAAGTTATGATTTTCTGCTCGTGGTTCGAAGACTGGCGCTGAAGTGTTAAGAGGTTCAAAGGTGGAGTTCCTTACTTCCTGGTTTGGCTGGCGCTCTGTATAATGTATCGTTTTATGATGTCTCTTTTGACACTCAGAACAAACAAATCTCGATTTACAGTCTTTCGCTCTATGAGATGTAGAAAGGCAATTAAAGCAAAGGTTATTAGTTTTAATCAGATCAATTCTCTTATTTATGGGAAGTTTTAAATACACTGCACACTTATATAATGGATGCGATTCAGCGCAACAAATACATTTAGAATCTTTAATTTCACTCAAAAATACCCTTGACGCGTTTTTCACTGGATTATTTCTAGTAAGAACATTCGGCAAAGTTTTTAAGCTCTTTCCCCGAGAAGTATTATACAAGTCTATCTCTTTGGCAAGCTCTAGTGGGCGAAACCAATCATTTCCTGCTCGAACGGAAATGTGTGACGCTACCTCTTTTTCAAGCGAACTGAAAATTTTGTCGGACACAATAAGATCGTTTAAAATGTCAAAATCAGAGACCTTTCTTAATTTTAAGTAATACTGCCAATTTGTAATTAAGCGAGAAGTATATTGAATAAATGTTTCATTTGGATGACGCGTAGCTTTTTTAAATTGTTCAAGGAATTGATTTGCACTTGGCTCATATTCTCTTAGTATTATTGATTTTAGTTGTTCATAATTGTTAAGCTCGTCATCTTTAACATATGTTAACACATTTGAAGCTTTTCTCCCAACAAATTTAATAAAATCTCCGACTTGAATTTCTCAGGCACATTTTTTGATACAAAGGCTCTTTCTAACGAAGCGAAAAAGAATGCCCAACCTTCAGGTCTATTAGGCACCTTCACCGTTAGGATTCGAACACTTTTCACCAACGCATCCAGCGTGTTACAACCCTCACCTGTTCTCTCGTTATCTGAATTAACATTTAAACGTGCTAGTTCAAGCTCAAGCTCTTTTTCTCGTAACCTATTTTCGGCTTCTTTTTTACGGTCTTCCTCTGCTCTCTTACGGTCCTCGATCGTATATTGAATTAATTCTTTAACAAATTCAACATCCTCTTTAAAATATTTATTTTCTTTAATAATTTCAGTTAACTCAACGATAGTTACTTTTTCAGCAACAATCTCACCAAGTTCAAGAGCTACGATCCGAAGATCTTCCTTACGGCAGTTCTTAAACATTTTTCTCTAAAATTAATTTAGTCCTCAATTTATAATAATAAAAACACAAAAAGACCACTACTCACGTCACCTTGAATAGCTCACTTCTCCGGCTCAGCTGGACGGACCATGTTGTGGAAGTGGTCCCTATGTGTTTTTGTCTCAGGAAACCAGACGAGGATGTTGATACAACTCTTTTATTTCAAAACTCGGTTACTCAGGGAGTATGTCGGGGGAACACTTACGATGGGCACCGTTTCTGCGCTCTCGCTCGTCTGATCTCCCACACACACTCTGAAAACTCTTAATTCGCGTTTTGCTTAATACACTTATTCACCGCCGCGCGGCGCCCACTGCGCATGCTCGAACAATCCTCAAAAAATTTACCGTTTCTTAATTTATTCATCATCCGTAGATGTCTTTTCCTTGTTAGTTCTTTGTTACTGGGCAAATTTTCAGAGTTACATTTCCATGGGAGTTTAACTTCTTATCTTCCATCGGAAAGAATTTTCATTTTATTCTTAAAAAAAATCGGTTAATTCAAAATTTTCTTTCGTATTCTCATTAAGTAAGGAATCTGTTATTCCTAAAACATCAAGTTCCCATAATTCTTTAACGCTAACATTCCGAACATGCAAAGACGATGTCGTTAACATAACGTTTTTATAGTTCGAACACACTTTTCCAATTACCGTCCACCCTAGTTTAGTTTCAATAGCTGTTAAACCCGAATCAAATTCAATTAAATTCCCAGTCAATAATTTTCCTATATTATCAGCCCCAATCAAAACCCAATTTCCGTTTCTTTACAATTTAAATCCGATAAAATAATTTCTTTATTTTTTAACTCATTTAAAATATGCTTATCCTCAATCTTGGAAATAAATCCACATATTTTCTTTTCGGGTAGCACTTCAAAACAACATGCATAAGAGTTTTTCATATCACTGACCTCAATAGAATATACGCTGTGATGTTTCGGTTTAGTTTCGTTGCCCCCGAATAGAGAATGAATTATAGTTTCCTCTCTAAGTGGAGTGGCCTTCAAAATACTAGTAACACACTTTCACTAATGTAGCTATTTTCACAAGCGGTATCAATCAGAACTCTAACTTTCCTTTCCTGATCTTTAATGCGAATGAAAACGCAGAGAGTTTGAAAGTAAATACTTTGGTTTCTGTTGCAGTTACTTGATAGAGAGTTCTCAGTTTTTATGGAACACAATTTTTGATCATAATTCTTATTTAATTTTGGACACATAATTTCAAAATGAGAATAATTACATTTAGAACAATTAATATCATTTTTAATATCACAATTTTTACTCAAATGTCCAGATCTATTTAAACAAATAAAACAAGTACCTTTTCTTAAAAACAATTGTCTCTTAGCATTTAAAGACATTTTTCTAGCATTAAAGCAATTTTCACCACTGGGATGATATTTCCCACAAAATACACAGTTATTGATTTTCTTACCTGAGGACTTTACGGAACTCGCTAGAGCTGATGCAGTCATTAATTCAAACGGCTTAACCCTTTCAGTTGGGGAATCTTTTTTTCGGATAGGAGTTCCAAAACCGGATTTTGCCGGTTTATAATTAAGATCGTATTGTAACTTTAGCGTCTCTCTCTCGAAGTGCATTTTTATTGCAGGAAATACATTATTGTTGTACAGGGGGCGACAAAAATTATGATTGAAAATAGGGTCGCCAGTATTAAAAGTTTGAGAAACACTGCCCTAAGTTGATCTCTGCTCAGCAAAAGTAACACATTGTTAAAAGTTTTGCGTAATGAACGCTTAAAATAGTGTAAATAATTTATATCTGATAGTGTAATACATTAATATTATCTTCTGTTGTATTTATTTTACGTTAAAATTGTAATATTCGCAAGCAACGCCGTTTCTTAACTTATAATGGCGATTCAATGAAAATCCCAGCGAAATGATAACGATAGAGTCAAGTTGGCAAATGTCTAGCTACTTTCATAGCTCGAGCTTTATTAGAGCTTTGTAAGACTCGCCGTGTAGGGAAGCGATGCACGTTATTGCTTTATCTACCGCATTATGATTTACTGCAGTTTTTTTCATGCAATATTTTTTTGGATCACTACATTGAAAATTAAGGGATATACATAAACGAAATATTCCACTTTGGGAAATTTAATCCGTTAGAGATAATAAATTAATTAAATATATTCCACTGTAAAATTAATTATATACACTGTTCACTTAAAATAAATAGTTAAATCGTTTTCTAAGGTCTTCATTAACATACAAAAACATAAGACACTTAAATTTTGACATAAACTATTTTTTCGGGACAAAAATAATAATCTTTGCAATCCACTGAAAACGCCGTCAGCTGAAAACGCATATCTGCTGCAAAACTGTTCGCCTTCCCCGCTAAAATACTCATCATAGAACTCGTGCTGCCATATATCTTGGAAGAGTGGATTTCAAAAAATATTTCTGCCAAGTATTGGTAGAATATTCCTTCTAAGGTGGTGTGGTGTGGTAGTTAGGTGAAGGGTTGCCTGCTCAGGTGTCGTCCACGTCACTTGACCATGGTTCAAAATTACGTGGTCCATGTGAAAGACAAAGTTTATCTAATGTAAGTACCAGAAGCAATAAAAGTATTTATGTTGAAAAAAGATCAATTTCTTACTACCAAATGTGCATAATAAAATCATTAAAAAAACATTCAAATAAAGAGAGATTTATAACAACCTCTCCCTTCAAAACTTAGTTTTATTCTGAAATAAAATAAATTAGGGATTATGCTGATCACAGGAATTAATTAGAAGCGAGCGCCTTGCGTAGGCAAAACAAAAAGGGTTCTTTCACAAACAAAAGATAGATATATGCTGATGTGGGCTTTTTTGCAGCGCACGCCAGAATTGCTCTCAGATGGCAGAAATTTTCCTACTTACTTGACAAATATCGTTATATTTTGGACACTTCTCACAATATCTTTATAAATTATAGTCTATGCTATAAATTATAGCCTATGTGTTATTCTGATGTATAAGCTATATTACTGTAAAGTTTCATTAAAATCCATTGAGTTGTTTTTGTGTGAAAAACGCCCAAACATCCTCACAAACTTTGGCATTTATAATATATTTCTAGATAATAGAAGTATTTTTCCCCTCTCCTCTCTCTTTCAATCGTAATACATGAAATATCCATCTTTTGTAGGTTTTTCGACTTATGTTTGATTTTTCGAACACACTAGAAGAGTTCAGCTGACCAAAGCCCAACATGAAACTTCAATTTTCATATCGTGTGTTATAAATAAATGCCTTTTATTACTCATGATTGCAACGAATCCATCTGTACGTTAAAAAGTATTTTCTAACATCAAGTCCACCAATCTCATTACCCAGTTTGTATCAAGTTTACGCGGAGATTTCTTACACTATACTTAATGAATCGAGCTAATTTTAAAGAAATATGTTTAATAAGGAAAAAATACAAACACACGTATGCCTATTCATGGACATATGTGTTAATCCTATTTATAGATGGCGCTAGTGAACCGAAACAAGTTTTACACTCACATACATATACTATATACATATATATATATATATATATATATATATATATATATATATATATATATATGGAGACAACAATCCCTAGCGGAATAACAGTTTTCTCGCTTAGTGTAATGTAACCTTGGATTTATCCTTAGCTAGGTGTTTTAACATGTTCCTGTTATCGTATTTTTCATTGATTTTGTGTGTGTGTTAGCTTTGAATTTAAAGTGTCTGTTGTATGTTGCTGATTCTCACATTACTGCGAAGATAAAATTTACTATTCAAACCGTAGTGTATAATTGTTAATTTAGTTTAGAATTTTTTTTATTCGTGAATTTAATATCTGTGTAATTTATTTATGAAAAATATTCTTGAATTTTTATTTAAAATATTAAACATGTGCTTGTGTGTGTGACGTGCGAAAATTCTACTTAAAATAATTTCATCTTAGAATAAATAAATACGCATGCGATATTTTAAAAAAAATTAGTGGATATATTTATGCTTTATTTAAAATTATTCTTAAATACACTATCTTTATAATATTTTCGCATGTACTTAAATATAAAGTTTTAATATATTTCTATAATTATTGAAATTCTCACACAGTAAAGAAGCAATCACATAAAAATTTCGACTTGCAGGTAAAGTTACAAGAAAAATCATCCGTTAAGGAAGAAGGGGGGAAAAACTGCTTTGAAGAGTAAAAGCGTGTGTTACTAGAGACATATTCTATAGCTAGTAGCGCTGCAATCGCTTATAAAATCCTATCGGTGCAAGCTATATGTTTGTATACTCTAAAGAAATTTCATGATTCATTATTAATAAGGAAATATCTTTGAAAAATAACCTTATTCTGTAAAGAAAATTAAACATGTCTTGATTGTCAAACACATATAACGAATTATTTTAAATTATTAGAGTTAGAAATGGATGGCATTACACGTTTTTATTGCAACTTTCGCTCAGAAATTCCGATTATGTTAGGAACAACAATTTGCAAAATATTTTCTATCATTATGTTTATATATAT
Organism: Trichonephila clavipes; assembly: GCA_019973935.1. NCBI lineage: Eukaryota > Metazoa > Arthropoda > Arachnida > Araneae > Nephilidae > Trichonephila > Trichonephila clavipes. The sequence continues at coordinate 56,524 of BMAU01002175.1, read as the reverse complement.
ATAATCATTCGTATCTTGCTTGTCTTTCATTAGAATGTCAGTGAGTAAAAATTTTGTTACCACATAGCGTGCCTCTTAATATAAATGGAGGGCATTAAATTGTGATAATCTATTTCAGTAAAAGAAAATAGACATTTTTTTAAATGCTGTATTTTTAAAATTTCAAATACTTTCGTGTTTTGTAATAGTTCTATGTTAAGAATGGTATCTCAATGTAATATATATATATATATATATTTGGTGATCAGAATCAAAGATTCGCTTTAAGAGATTTTTTGAACACATTTTTTCGACTGATCTTTTATTATTGTTATAGTATTTGGGAAGGGAGATGGGAATAAGCTTTTTCTACGATCGACTTGCCGGAAAAGTAATAATAATGTCAGCTTACAACACTAATTTTTCAAGTTTAATATGTTTTACTAGCTTCTTAAAATTCCTCACATTCATGTTATTTGCGTTTGTACGTAAAATCCAACCTCTGATTCTACATGTATAAATAATATTAAATATTTTTCGGCGATAGATGTCGCTGTAATCAATGCAAGAATTTCTCTAAATAGGAGGATTAAACGGAAAGCTTGTCCTAATAAGTAATTAATTGAGAATAAGAATAGAATACTGGAGATTGATCCATATGCCCGACTGAAAATTATCAAAGCCATAATATAGGGCATAAATGCATTCAAAGCTTTAATTCTGAAATACGTAATTGCTTTTTAGACATGATTGCACTCAGCCGACAATAAATATCTGAAGCATCTATGCCTCTTTCTTATGTGTATTGCTTGCAATTCTGTTTGTTTACCTGTCATAATCAGTCCCTCCCTACTTTATGTTTATTTCTCCCAGTTTATTGTTTTCTTTTTAAATTTTGAATTTAGCTGATACTTCATAAATTCATTTTATTAGGAATTCCTATCAAGAGCTTCAGCAATATTTGTACTTTTTAAAATAATGTACTCAATTGTAGTTCTATTTTGAAAAATTGAGGCATCGATATTTATATGCAATAAATCAAGTAACAATCTATTAAAATTTAAATTTTATTTAAGATAACAGAAACAGATTCAGGAATATTAAACTCTTAGTTGAAACATTTTCTAAATTATCATCATTTCATGCATTTTTAAACACCACTATTTTTAATAAAACTTTTAAAATATGAATTCTTGAGTTGCTGTAATCAATGTTTTCTACCTTTCCTAGTAATTAATGCGTAACTTCCGAGTAACGCTAAGAATTAATTAGTATTATTTTTGCTGATACAGCGAAGGTCAACTTGTGACTATGAAAGTATTTTTTTCACCTTTTCATGTTTTTTTGCTTGATGGAAGAGGTACGCATAATTATTTTACGTTAGATAGGGGAAATTGGTCACAATAATTTTCTTTAAAATAAAATCTGTTATTTTATATTGAGTTCTGGGTACATACGTATTTCTTGTTCCTCTCTCTCTTTTTTTTTATAAATTTTGGTAAATCATTCTTCTCGCAGTAATGGTAAATACAATTATGTAATTTGTGTGTATTTTCAATTCTCAGGTTAAAAGTTTTCATATGCTTGTGAGCTTTTTTGTAATACTTTATAAATCAGATTTTTTTTGTTCGTAGTAAATTAAATTATCCTATTAAACATTCTTAAATTTATTGTATACAAACTTGTTGAATGAGAAATATTTTTTGAATGTCTTTTCTTACGTTGTGAAGGTTCATAAATTTCTAAGACTTATATTTCTTCAGATTCTATCTTGTTATGCTGTCTTGTTTTTTTTTTAATTATAAGTTATTAAATAAAATGAGTTTGAAACATCAAACTGTACCACAACTAAATTTAAGTGACTTATGACCATTACCACAATGTAATGTTTTTCTGTTATAATAATTAAATAAAAATAGTTTTTATGTACTTTTTAAATTGGTTTCCCATTTTTAATTTTGTATTATTTGATAGTTATACACTATTATTTGCAACTTTTTTGTATTAAAAATTTCGTAGCAGGTGTGTATCCTTGGGAGTAACTTTATAATTTTTTTAACAATAAGAACTTTCTCATGATTCTTCATTTATTAATTAATTAATTTTTTTTCGTAAAAATACTTTTAGTAAGTTACTCTGACAACGATGAAATCTTATTCTGATAAAATTTACAGCCTTTGACCCATCTATTACACTCTAAATAAAAAAATTACAACATTTATTTTTTTAAAGGAGAAAAACGACTCACTCACTAATCACGATATCTCCGGAACTATTAAACCTACAGACTTGAAATTTGGTATAGGCAGGTTCTTTTCATGGAGTAGACATTCTCAAAGATCGAACCCAAAGGGGCGTTATAAGGGTTTAAGGGACGTTACAGATAATTAGTTCCATAATTAAACTATTAGATGTACAGTCTTGAAACATGGTACGTAGATTCCTTTCCTAGAGTAGAGATCCCCTACAAAAACATTTTTGCTAAAATCGACCTCCAACGGTCATTGAGGCAGCACCTCCTAGATACAAGATCTGGCCACTGATTTGTGACGTCACTATTAGTAGGGAGAAATCGTCCATCGCCTACGGCGCTTCTCTGGTGCATTTTTTGGAATACTTTTTGTTATAAACTAATTATATTCATTTTTTTTACAGATTAAAAAAAATTAGTAACTTAATCATTAAAATGTATTTCATGTACATAAAACATGAGAAAATATTAGTTTTCCTATTTAAATAATAATTGCAAGTATATGATTATCCATTACTACGAACGCATTGCATTGAACATAAACACATTTATTACATTGTAGCAAATTATAAGAGCCTTTTGCATTCGTATATTTCTTTTTTTACATAACTATGATTGTTTCTTAATTTTAAAATTTATCTTCTTATTTTTTTCAGAATAGTTAAAAAGAGGAAAATAAAATTAGAAAGTTTTCAAAACAAAAGATGACATAAAATTTAAAAGCAGTAACTTTATTGGTATCGCACACATCAAGTATTAGTATTAAATAAATTTCAAATATATTTGTAGATAAATCCACACCTGTATAATTATAGATATATACAGGAAAATAAATATATACTTAAAAATAGATTACACAGTTTATTTAGCTGTTTGTCTGTCACTTTTCTTTCCTTAAATTTTTAGTACTTTTTCTCTCAAAAGTAGTTAAATAATGTTTTAAAACTTTATTGGTATCAAATTAATAAACAAAAGTTTGCTGTCTGTATAACAGCATGAAAAATTACCATAAAATAAGTTGACAAAAATATTTTTTATTAAATCCATACATATATGATTACAGATTCATACATGAAATTAAATATGCACACAGAAAGATTACACAGTTTATTTTGCTATTTGTCAGTTACTTTTCATTGCTTAAAATGTTTCTATATTTTCCTCCAACAATAGTTATTAAATTATGCATTGTTAAAAACGTAGATTAAATGTTTTAAAAATATTGGTATCATGCACAGTAATAAGCAAAAGTTCTTCACTCTCTTCAATAACAGCATTAAAAATTACCAAAAAATAAAGTTCCCATAAATAACAATATAACAGGTTATCATAAAATAAGTTAAAAATATATATTTTAGGTAAATTGTACATATATTAAAGCATAGATATATACCTAAAATAAATGTATATATACAGAAAATATAATACACCCATATATAAAAATGTAATTCATTAAGCTAATAAAGTAGGTATTTTTTTCAAAGCAAAAAAAAAGACAAATTTAAAAACAGTAGCTTTATTGGTATCAAATACAATCGCAGCATAAAGAATTATTAAATACATTTCAAATACATTTTTAGACAAAAATCTATACTACATAATTATAGATATATACAGGAAAAATAAATACATAAATAAAAATAGATTACGCAAATTATTCAACTGTTGTCGCACTTATTTTTCTTTCTTTAAATCTTTAGTACTTTTTCTTCCAAAAGCAGTTATACATTGTTGCAAATGTGAATTAAATATGTTATAAAACTTTATTGGTACCATGCACAGTACATGCATAAATTCATTTGAATTTATCAAGCTAATCAATATTTCTGAGGCAATTTGACGTTGATTATTTTGTTTAAGGAACATATTTTCATAATCATTAGAAAGAAGTTTCTGAACTATTTTATAGTTGTAGAGCACTGCTGTAACAACAGCTGGAGATGGGCATAATAAACTTCCTCTGTCTAAGTTACGTATTAAATCATAGTTAGAATTTAGTTCAAAAGATTTATTAACAAGTGATTTGGAACAAAAGTTGCATTTTAGTTTTTAAGTGCTGCTCTAGCACAAACACCAGCTAAATATGTTAAAACAGTTAGATACGACTGAGCATCATGAAAATCTTTTTCAGATAGTGTAATATTAAAATTATGCAATACTGATGACTCTAAAGGATTTTCATTACACGAATCTTCCAAATGAATGTCTTTTAAGTTAAGCTGGCCATGTCTTTGAAACCAAAGTTAGAGGTAAAATTTTTTGCATTCTTAGTTTAGTTTCTACTTCATAAAGCTGTCGAATTGGTATTAAATATTGAGAACCTGAAAAGTGTTTTATATTTCCCAAAATGACTTTCTAACGCATCTGTTTGAATTTTTCCCGGAAGAAAATACTGAAATTTTAATTCGTTAATGCAATATTTTGACATTTCAAGTAAAGCGTATGTGGTATGAATAAAAGCAAGATGTGTTTCTTTAGTTAGGGTTAGTTTTCTTTTTTTCCCTTCCATGAGTCTAACCATCACAAAATTTTATGCAAGAATTCACATGTTTGGTTGTCTGGAGATAAAGTAATCAGTTGTTGATAAGGATCAAGCAAATGTTGTCCCTTTAAAGGTGTTTTAACATTAACTATTTTCCACCATGTACAAATTAAAGAAATAAAAATTGATGTTGTTTCATAACTAATTAGTTTATGTTGCTCTCCTAATAGTTGAAGCCCCTGAATAACAAAATTATAAAATAACTTAAGCACAAGTTTCGCATTTTGTTTTTCAAGATTTGTAGGACATATAGCCTTCAAAGTTAAACCATAAGCAAACTTAGAAAAATTTGCTTCTAATAATGGAAACTTATTATGATCTTCAAAATCTGGAAAATAAAAACATTGACCTGCATTTTTTTGATTAATCCAATTGTTACAAATGCATTTAAAAAGGTGCACTGAATCAATAACAAAAAATAAAGGATTGGAAGAATCAGAAGGATGTGGATATACAATGCTCAATTTGGGAGGAACAGAAAAGTTTGACATTGCTTTTCGATTTATAGAATTATTGTCAGAAACTACACCTATAACTTTGAGTCCTATACCATCAAGTTCTACGATAGTTTTTTAACAACAGCAAACAATTTTTTTCACTGGCATTATATGAACTACTTCTTCAAGAGGAGAAAGAAGACTTTGAATCATGAATACATATGCTGAAGCAGCAGCTTGTTCACTGTAATATGCCATCCCTAGAATATTACCCCCTTCGGTGTATCTTCGTATTGCATCATCCAAAAAATGTAATTCACAAACCTATAAATATAAATATATATATTGTTTTGCATCAACAAAATATATTTGTTAGAATTAACAAAAATTTCTCTGCTAATTTGATTTTTTAAAATGAAGTTAATGAATTGTGAGGTTAACGCTGTGAGTCATGTTTATCTGTTTTCAGATTACTTTTAAAGTCATCCTAATAGTTCAAAAATCAGCTAGTTTTGTTGTTGTTGTTGTGAATGTGTTTTGCATTTTGTATCTCACATCATATTAATATACAAAATATACAATAAATGGTTGCTTATGTCCATATTTACATTGACTACGAGCTGTATATCATAATGGGCTTTCCTTGCTAACAAGTGTAAGTCAGAAAATCTTTCTTTTAAATCAGACGCCAAAATTTTTAAATGATTGGCAATAATATTAATAGCTGTATTAATTACTTCACATTTTTGAAGCCAATAAAACCTTTCAAAAATTTTGTTTATATATTTGGCTATATATTATTAATAAATATATCATTTACGTTTTAAATGAGTCCTTTTTCGAATTGCACCCCCTTAAAAATCTAACTACCCTCTTTTAGGGTATAGGCCCCACGTTGAGAGACACTGACCAATCTATTTTTCATTTTGTGTAGCAGCGTCATCTCGTCAAAACACTATAGCTTGCATCACTTAATGCCGTTACAAATTTATGCAGAACCAAGTATCTCTAAAAATATTTTCTTTATAAATAGTTACCTTTCTTGAATACATAAATAGTTGCATTGTTTCCTGTTAATAGAAAATGTGTCTTAACTAAAGTTACAGATACGGAACAAATGCGAGAAATTTAGAAGAGGGGGATTTAATAGGCATCATAAAATACGAAAATAATTATTATCAATAAAAGCATAAATTTGAAAAGAAACACCCTTTTATGTATTTGTGCCTGAGGTGTTTAAAAAATAGAAAATATTTATCTGGGAGTCAAAGAAAAAAGAAATTGAAACAATAAATTGTGAAAAATTAAAGTACGATGGATACTAGTGAAAATATTCTTCTGAATTCATGAAAAATAAAAATATATCATGAAAATGTGATCAAAATTTTAATTCATATTTAAGAGTATTTGTATCAGTGTATCACGCTTTTATCACTTTGGTTTGACTTTCACATTGCTAAAAATTTTCCTTAAACTCCACTAAAAAAACGTCTCAGTGTGAAGGGGAGTAATTCAAAGAAAAAAATTATACATACAAAAGAACTTATTTCCTTCACTAAAAACAATTTTTGGAACTATTATAAGAATTTCAAATGTATTTCCTGTATTTTCACTTACTAATTGTAAAGAATTAGGTTATTGAAAGGAATTTAAAAATTCAATTCACAGGATAACGTAGTTCATTTATATCCAGGAATCTTAGCAAAAAATTTCACCAAGCATTATTTTAGGAAGTAAAGACAGCTTTGTGAAATTCAAAAGTCTAGTAAAAGTTTGCAAATGGTACGGGATATGGTTGAGACTTTACTGGTAAAGAAGGTGCACGTGCTGAATGGTATACTCGTGTGTTCAATTGGTGAATTAGAAATGTAAAGACAGACGAATAAAAACGAATGTTGGGATGGAATGCGAGGGCATACGTTTTTAATGCCCCTTCCCCACATTTCTTTATAACTGGGACTAGACATGTGTTTTTTTCCATTAAAATCGCTATTGGAAGTTGTAATGAAAGCATGTCATGCGGGATTTCAGTTCTAAATTAAACATATTGGCCAAATGACTTGTCACCTAATCTAATATTTGATGCTTCCGCCTTTTGCTTTGTATAGTGCAGAGATGGGGAACCCCAGTGGCGTAACGTACACCCCCGCATCGCGGGGGGCCCAGGGTTCTAAGGGCCCAAAACCTGACTTTGCAGGGGGGGGGCCCAAATGTTCTCCGTTACGCCACTGGGGAATCCCTTTTACCATTAGAGGCTACATGTAAATTAAGTAGGAATAAAGGAGGCAACATAGATTGATGTGCCTATAAATGCGACTTTTTTGGAATTATTATAGTTTTAACAATTTGATAAATTATATACATAGAAATATTACCAAAAAAAATTAAATCCTTATTTATTTATTATTTGACATAAAAAGTTACAATATAAGATATTTTTGTATTCACATAAGGGTAAAAGCTTGTTATAACATTAATCATTAATTGTTAATTTTTTTTTTTACTAAATAATTATAGTCATAGATACCACTGTAACTTTTTATATTTTACTGTTGGTATTTTTATTTATGTAAGCACGCATGTATGCGTGTGTTTGTTTTTATCAAGCTTCATTACGCGAAGCGTTATTCGATCCTCTAAATGAGCATGCCTGGTAGTGTTGCCATGTTGCACTAGTTGGCGTTCTAACATTTGAAGTGTACAATTGGCTATTCCCATGAGCAGTTATTGAAACAAACATCCATCCATGCCTTTTTATTTAATTCCATTGAGTTGCAAACTGTTGTAATCTATGTAATTTAATATTAATTAATACAAAAGCCAACTTTTAAACAAGAACCTCACGGAGTTTCCCCACCTCTGGTATAGTGCGTAAACACGTCGTTATACTGTAGTAATAAGCTTGTGACATGTCTCTTCTGGGATTTCAGACCATGTTTTGTGAAGTGATATTTCTTCGAGATTTGTTGGAAGGTTTTTACTTTTGTGCAATAATTTTGGATTGAAAAGTGCATTGAGTTTTAGCGAAATCACGATCATTACCCTTAGCGAAGATTCTTATTTTTAAAACAGAAATAAAGACAAGGATAAAAAAGAAATATGAACTAATATTTGTACATGTAAATTTTTCAAAGTTTTTTCTAGTTAAAACCAATGATAAAAGGCTGTAATTGAAGTTCGGAAAAATAAAATAGCCATCACACAGAATCAATTCATAGAGATTCAATTAATAGAGTGAGTATATAGGAAAAAATTAAGCTATATTTTCATTTCAAAGTTTTCATGAATACCGGTGTTTTAAAAACGGTTTTACTTAAATCATTTTTGAAATCGATGCTGCTTTTTAGTGAAGCATTCTTTTTCTACTATTACATTTATAAGCTCGCAAAATATTTATCATTGAAACCGTGGATAACTAAGAAAATAATTAATAAAACATCGAAAAAGTTGTTTAAAAGTTCAAATTCCATTTTTAAAATCTGTTTACAATGTAGCAGTTGTATGTTTGTCTTGTAATATATTTTGCTTACAAATTAATTTATTCTGATCCTCTTTTAAAAATTTTGCTATTGTACTAAGTTATCAACATTGCTCTCAGTTTTTATGAGTTATGGGTAATGGAAAGTTTTTTAGAGAATTAACAAGCGCCTCTAGTGAAATGTTGCAGTACTGGTTTGTTTGAGCTCTTCTAACGGTGAAGTATGGAATTTTTATTTGAAATAAAATCACTATGACTAAAGTTTGATTCTAATCAATGGGCACGGAAACAAATTAAGAACCTGGCATCTAAATTTTAAAAATTAAGGTTTATTAAAAAAAACATTTAAGGAAAACAATTATTGTACAGTTAGCAATGTTCGGACATGACTTCACTCCGTCGTACCCAAAGACCGAATGAATGCAACTTCACATTCCACATTCCAAGAGGGAGGGGAACTACCCATTCCCTTTAGCAGGTGTTAATGGAGCTTTCCACTCCTACACCTCCCCCCTTAAAAAGCTAATCCGTCATTCCAGGACGATGAAGCTGAAAAGAAACTATAAAAAAAACACATGCACACATACATGGCAAGAAACAAGATAACGAGAGAAATTTTTTTTTCAGGTATCACGTAAAAAGAGCTTTTGCTAATACAACTCCCACATAGTTTTGCAAATCACATTAATATGATAGAAAAATATATCCATACAAGTTTCAACACAAATAATACTCAAAAAAAATATTAAAATATAAAAAGACAAGTTACTAAAAATATAGCACAAAATCTAAAATAATTATACAACATGTACTAGCAAAGCATATTTAGAAGCCAAAGTTTTAATCTTTAGAAGTTTTCAGAAATCATGGTACTGAAAAACGTTAATTACATATATAATCATTGGCATTAATCTTATCTATTTAACAGAAGCAGGCAACCTGAATAATTCATTACTTTTACATGCTTAAACCTTCAGCCAAACGTTAATTTCGTTTTTGTACCAGGTTTAAACATTTAAAAAAATTCTCTTTCTCTTTTTCTTCCAATTTCTATGTAGAATGAAAGCAAGAAAAATCATTTTCAGTCCCAAGAGTGACAAAAAACAACCAACGCATGTTATTGTCCATAAAATATCCTCGCGAACCTTAAGTATTTTCAATCCTGCTTTCAACTCCAAATTAACAATTCCTGTTATTGGATCACGACAACATTGCACCCGGGTTGAGTCAATAAAATTAGGAATACATTCCTTACGGGGGCAACCACGCCTAGTACTATACAAGATTCCTTTTTAAATCCACAAGTTAAGGCAACCTCACCCTTGCTTTCTTTTATACCTTGTCCATTTGTTTGGACATTCGATCCATTAATTTTTACTGCAACCAAATCTCCGTTTAGAACATTCAATAAAGACTGTGTCTCAGGAAGTAGATCGGTGACCACTTCTTGGCTGCAAACTGATTTCGAATTTACCAAATTAATAATTCCTTCTTCCCCTGAAGGTTCTCGAAGTATCGCAGGATTGCGAACCATTTGCCAGTTTTCTATTAATCCTTCAAAATCAGAGGAACAGATTAACATGTCGTTAACCAAATTTTTAGAGACAGGCACAACACCGTGCCTAAGGTCATTCAATTCCATGTTGGAATCTTTTACTTCACCCATTTCATGCTGCCCAAATGCAGACGTTACTTGAACTGACCCTCTATTATCAATGCTTTGTCCTTCGACAACATCTGGTCTTACCACGGGCATCTGGGCACCTGTGACATGCATTCGCCATTTCTTGCTCACCCTTGACCTTGACGTAAACAACCCTTAAATCGTCCATTCCATTTTCTTCCTTGATAGGAGTAGTTGCTGGTATCGTAGCTTCAGCCATCAACATAGCAGGAGATGTTTCCCTCATATGTTCCCCGGCCCTCCCGATACTAATTCGGTAATTTGAAGATGTATTCTTACTATCTTCTGCACAACTCGTCCGCTTAACATTCGACCGAATACTTTCGATCTGTAACCACAGTTCATTTAATTCTGATTCCCAGCGCAGCTGTTGTATTGCGTGCTGCCTGGCGATTTTTTCCTCTGTTTCCCTTTCAACGCGTTCCTCTGAAATAACGGATAACTGAGCTCTAACGAACTCCTCTTCGTAATCTTTGCTACCGATTATGATATTCTTTAAATCTATAATCGTCATTTTATCGGATACCTTTTGACCTAACTCCTCAGCCAACAAAACTAAATCTTGCTTTTTAGCTTTCCCCAAGAATGCCATTTGAAATTTTTTTTCTTAAAATATACTCAAACTAACCAATAATAGGACGAAAATAACACTAAAAGGAATTGCAAAAATTATAAGTACCACACATATATCTTTCATTAAAACACCCACAAACAACGTCCGCTATGCTAACTCAATACTCGATGAACTGGGAAGAAATCAAAATAATAGTCATATATTTCACAATATCCCAAGTGTACTTAATACTCTATAAATAAAACTTAATATATTACTGATTATATCACCTAAAAAATTCTCACTTCATATATTACTGATACACAAGAATCACTTGAAATATCACTGATACACAAGAATCACTTAAAATATTACCGATATACAATAATCACCTAAAATAATACTGACACACAATAATCACTTAAAATATTACTGACATGCACCACTTAATCTATTCCTGGCTGGAATAATAGAACACTACAAAATATATTCGGTAGTTTTTCTCCAATTTAAACTGATAATATATTTTTTTTTTTTTTTTCACATTAATCGAAAAATACTATGCGTACATAAGCACAAAATAATTTCATTGACATGAAATAAGTATTATTCTTTAGCATTAATTTTTCAATAAACTCAATTGCTATTCACTGACGTGAACTTATTATTGTGCATTACAAAAATAAATAAATACAATAAAGAAAAAAAAAATAGTTTCAAATGATTGATCTTGGACTAATCAAAAAACAAATTAAGAACCTGGCATCTAAATTTTAAAAATAAAATTTTAATGAGTTGGATACATAAATATCTCTCTCGGTTGAAAATATTTATTACTGAACATAATTTTGTATCGGCATAAAAAAAAAGCACAAAAAATTATTCCGTTCTAATGACTTAAAAAAAAGAAAAAAATACCATTGTTAAGTTTTGTATTCAAAAAGTGAGAATTTCCTGAAATGAGAGAATACTACTTCACTGCAATGGTGAAATAAGTTTAAAAAAATGCTACTTGATATTGTTATGTTGGGTTGGGTCGGGTTGGACATTTGCTGAAAGTAAAATAAAGTTTTTACGTTCATTAGCTGAAATTAGTATCCCACTAATTTCAAGACATTTATCAATAATTTCGTTCTAGGTGATAGGCCGAGTGATAAGAAAATAAAGAATCCTTAAATTTAAATCAATTTATTTTCAGCGACTTACAAATTCCACTTATGCATTGCCATTAAGCAAAAACCATCCAAGGGGAGTTTTAAGACTGATAGTTAAGCAACTGCATGTCACATATCGGTCAAATTTTCGTTGCCTAGGTATCTCAGTGTTTGAAATATAGTAATTTGTCATAATCATCGCTGGAATCTAACTAAACATTTCAAAAAATTATAAACTAAAAAAAAAATTGCTAAAACATTGCGACAAGCCTTACATCAAGAATATATATATACCACTTCTAATTCATAATCTTATTTCAGATAACAATATTTATCTCCTAACAAATTTTGTTAAATGAGATTGCAGTCAAATTCACGATCTAGTATGCAATTAGTACTAGTTAGAGTATAATTAATAATTATTATTTCGACCAAATGAAATATAGTATTGTGTTTTTTTACTGTATTTTTGTTGCTTTTTTCAGCTACTTGAGGGCTTTTGGCAACGGATCTAGTAATTTTGAACCATGGTTGGGAGGACGTTTGAGCTTCGACAGATTTTACGTGAATCGCCCCTGTACGAGGTGGGTCTTTAGCGGTACTAGGTTCGAACGCATAACATGTCAGCCACGAGTCCGTAACCTTGACCACCAGGCTACCGTTGGCATACTTTTTAAAATGAACCATCGTACTTTTGTTTTATGCATGTATATGGATAAGGCGACACTCCGTGCCCGGGAAAGTTAATCTAGGAAGGGGTCTGCCATTTTCGTTGAAATAGCAGAGGCACTCTCTGAGTCAAAGAGGATTAAGAGCCACTGATTAGGGAGATTCTTAAAAGTCTTAAGATAAATTTGCTCTTACAAAAAACTAGTTTAAGGTTATAATAAATTTAATCAATATGATAATTTTAAATAAAGACAAGGTAAATGTGTGTGTGTGTGTGAGGATTGACCCACTGAATTTTTATAAGCTAAAATATACATCAATCTTCGTTGCATGCGAGTTCCTTTCCTGAAAAAAAAAGTAAATAGATTATTTCTAGCTGAATATACTTAAACAAGTAGCGTAGCGTGGGGGGTGCAGAAGGGGCGGCAGGAAGCACCACGATATTTAAATTCAAAAGATATTTCAAACTCCAAATCACGCCCGCACGACGAAACTGACGGAGAGAGTGAGTGAGTGAAGATTAACGTCGCACTGTTCAGCTACACGAGGGCTTTTGGCGACGGACCACGTAATTTTGAACCATGGTCAAGTGACGTGGACGACACCTGAGCTGGACGACACCTAACTACCACACTACACCAACACACCAACGGGAGAACGTTTAAGCTCTCGACAGATTTAGCGTGCATCGCTGCCCTACACGGCGGGTCTTTAGTGGTACTGGGCTCGAACTCGGGACAAAGCCAGCCACGAACTGACGGAGAGAGAGAGAGAAACGAGTAAAACCTTTAATACAAGCAGATACGTAGGTAGTTTATTAGTGTCGCTATGCATTTGCATTCGTTTTTATGTTACTTAGGCTCCTAGCAACCGGTACTGTGTGAAGTCAATGATGCTCACACACACACACACACACAAAATTAATTGCAAACAAAAGGACTAAATATCCATCAATGTGCTAAAAAAATACGCGCTTTACAGACCGTATTAGAAGCAAAACGATATGAATTCGTGGAGGACGCTTTAATATATGCTAAAATTCATGTGAGAGAGAGAGAAGAGCTTGAAATTTTCCCCCAAGACGAATCAGGAGGAGGCATATGTTTGGCGATGGAAGTAAAAATTTTCAGTTATCGTACGAAGATGACTAGAGACCAACAATGTTTTCTTCAATAGACAGAGTAACTGCTGAAATTCGAGAAAGATTCCAACAGTTGCAGAATCTCGCGTAAAAATATGCTTTTTTAAGGCCTGAAGTGATATTGAGCATGGACGAACTTAACTCAGATCAAGCTCCTTAAGACATTAATAAAGAAGAATTCCAACTTGAGAGCGTACATCTACAAGCTTTCGTAGCCGCAACAGACCCAGGCTGTAAAAAGCAACTGATTAGGTCTGGCTCTCTGGGTTTATTAAAATATATTATTGAGTCCAAACTTGAAGATGGCTTACCAAACATTGTCATAATGTTGAGATTTTTTTTAACATCTGCCATCAGTAATGCCAGTTGTGAGAGAAGCTTCTCTAAGCTAAAATTAATCAAAAATTATCTCAGATTAATTATGTCTACGTTAAGGCTAACAAATTTAGTTATTCTGGCAATTGAACATGACATACATATTTATATTGTATAAAAGATTTTGATATGAAAAAAACACGAAAAGTGCATTTTTAATCAATAAAAAAAAAATTTAAAGCTGCTTTTTTTTTCTTTTACTAATTTTCTTGACTAATAACTAAAATAGAGAGGCGACAGATTTCTGGTCGTCCCCAGGCGGCAAAGGCCTACGCTACGCCACTGACATAAACGTTATTTTTAAATAGAGATTACTTTATGCCTTTCAAAAATTGCATATGTTAGTCTGCCATGTAACTTTTTTTTTAATTAATTGTTTTTATTTGCTGTCTCAGACATTTTATATTCCAACGCTCACCTGCATTCTGTAGGGCATTTTTCCATTCTTTTGAAAGATTGCCAGAAGCTTATCAAACGCAATGTACCTGAAGAATTCCAGCCTATGACTAAGAAAGGAGGCATTAATTAAATACCAATATTTTCATGGAATTTGTAATAAATAACGTCTAGACTAAAATGCTAAGTTCATCAATGAAATCGAATTTTAATATTTATACTTCTTGTGTATTTTCAACTTAAACCTTTACATTTAAACCGCTAAAAAACATGTTTAATTTTTAAAAATTATATTTTTAATTAAGAATCCCATTAGTGGAAAGCATTAACAATAACATGTATCATTACAACAACAACAAAAGTTTGGATGCCCAGCTATTTTTGATGCCCTGTGAGAAATGGGGGTCATGTTTTCTTCAACAAACCTTTATGAGGATAAAAATTGAACAGATCGTCAGAATAGTCGGGTCCATGGAGCTGTCTGTTTTTGTCTGGTCATGACACGGTATCCTCATCATCATTACAAAAAAATTACCGCAGATTAAGTTTCAAATCAGGCATATATAACTAAGCTAACAGAGGAAAAATATGAGTAAAAAATACAGCACCACTCAGATGCAAGCTTCAAAGGTAATTCAAAGAAAATGTATATCTTTAAAAAGTGAAAAAAAATTGATTTTTTTTTAAAGAAGGCAAGGACAGTTATTCCAGCCAAGACAACAGATAACTTTCATTTACTCATCTTACTACTGAGGTAATATATGCTTCAAACGTTTTCAAATAGCGTTCAGAATCTTAACTAGTTTATATATATATATATATATTATAATTTATAATTATATAATTTAGCATAATTTTCAGTGAAAGCATTGACTGTGACAACTCAAAATATATATACATCAATAATTTCAGCAAAAAAAGTTCATTTGCTAAGTTATTGAATGTATCCTTTTCAACTTACAAGTCTGGATGCGTAAAGTGATAAGTTGGAACAGGAAATAATGCTTCATATTGTCTTCCATCTCCTGAACCATGTATGGCATATGCATTGAAGCGGTTCACTCCAGGTGGGAAATAAGTTTTTGGTATAGAGGCTATTCCTCGCCAAGTGTTGTTCTGCTGGTTGATCGTTGCTTGGTATTCGACGGGCAAACACATCTAAGAGTTCAAACAAAAGTAAACAATATCCTTTCAATTTTAAAGAAAAAAAACTGAATCAATTTTACATCAATCTTAAGAAGAAACATTTACAAATACGAAATTATTTTATTAACTTTTAAGAGAAAATCAATAACAAATTGTATTTTTAACTTTACAATTTTTTTTCCAAATTTTAAAACGATATGTAGTCAAAGTGACCGGTTGGACAGTCTTCACGCTATTTAGCAACGCGAGGTACATTGACGATGTGATCTCGTATTTTTTAGCACGGATGAATTGATGTGGAGAACACAGGACACGGTACATCATTTTCTTAATCTTCCATTCCAACAATTCCATCAATCGTGTCTGACGAACATCAGATAGAAGTTGAAATCAATTTTTATCGAAGGGCTTGTTTGGAAGGATTAAAACACTACAACAATGAGGACCATTCAAGATGAGTCTCTTGATTTTAAGCCTTGGTCAAATAGTGTTAACTCACAAATTGCTGATCTTCAATTATCATTTTACTACGAAGGAGAAGTTACACAAATTCATTCAATTTTGAGCCACTGATCCCTTGTGTATATCCCATTCAACAGAAAAGTGTTAAGGAAATTTCTCGAATTATAGATAGATTGATTGAATTTTAACGTCGCACTGTTCAGCTACACGAGGGCTTTTCTCGAATTATAAAAGTGGTACCACAAGTAAGAAATTATTACATATTACTGAGATTTTCTTTTATTACAGCATCGACACCGGATCTTCATATTCAAACCTTTTACAAAAGCAAAATTCTAAACCGATCTCCATTTAACTGATTGCTTCGTGGAGGAAGAGAGTTTTACATTTTATATCATGAAATTTTTTGCGAAAGTTTCTGTTTTTACCTTTTGTTATGTAGAATTGTATGAAAAATTTAGATAGCGGCACATTATTTTATTCAGAATTTATTTTCAAAAAGAGATTCGACTTCCCTTTTGAAATTCTCTCTCGATAAATTTTGAAGTTTTCCAATCCAAAAGGTTTTGAAAATTTGTACACTACGCTAAGCACAGAACCTTCTACAAAAATACTGATCATGCCTACCGAACAACTTTCACCATAAAAAAAATTAATTTCTATCGAAGAGATTGTTTGGAATGATTGTCCCACTACACACAATAACACGAGGACCATTAACAAAGAATTTTGTGACGATAAGAACAGCAGTTAGTGTGAAGAACACCTATGCTGGCAAGTGAGCGTTTTTATATCATAACTCTGTAAAGCGACACGAGGGCTATTGGAGACGGTCTCAGTAATTTTTAATCAAGGTTAAGCGACGTTGATGACACCTAGGCTGGTACTCGCTGCCCTAACTTCCACACCACACCGACAGAAGGACGTTTGAGCTATGAAAGATTTAACGTGCACATACACCCTCTATACGGTGGGTGGTCAGCGGCACTAGACTCGAACTCATAACACGCCAGCCACGAGTTCGTGATCTTGACCATTAGGATACCGCGGCTACACATTAACACATTAAGTAGCTCCTCATTTCTTCAATTACACTGCGAAAAACCGGTATTCAGAACAGAGTACAAAATACTCACTTTTGAATACGTCACATACTCAAAATAGCTCCGATGCAAACATACTCAAATTTGAGAAAAGCCCATTCTCATCTTTGGCAACGACTACGTACTCAAATTTGTAAACATCGCATACTCATTTTTGAACCTGTTACTGGATCAAATTTGAGAATATAACAGCTAGATGAGTGTGTAATGCACTTATTTATGAGTATTTATGGATCAAATATGAGTTTGTATGTTATTTATTTTCGATACTGTTGTATCCAATACGAATTTTTAACATAAAAATATACATCAAATCAAATTTAAAGGGATCTAAATATGCGATACTTAAGTTGGTAAATTTCATTTTTTTTTCCATCTTATATATTATTTAATTTACATTTTATGAAGTTTTTACCACTTAACTTCAAAAATCTAAATTCCTTTTGCATTTATTGTGTTACAAAAAGGTACTTTAGTATTATCGCAAAAATTCCAACGTTCAAGATAATTCGCCATGTCTAGTACGCGTTGAAATAGCAACCATGTACTTAATTTTATATGCTGTCGCCAATACAACAAAAATTTTACTTTAAGAAAAAAAATACAACTATATATATTATTTGATCAAAAACTTTGTCTTCGAACTTATACATCAGATTTAAATCTTTGAAAATAACAAAAATAGATTCGATGAAATAGTTAAACAAATTTGTAAGCATTTGAACTAGTTCCAGAAGCAATTTGGTTTATAACAAGTTATATTTATGTGTGTGTGTGTGTGTTTCTAAAAGAATTATATTGTTTCTTTTTTTAAAATCCCATACAAGCAGAAAATTAACTTTAATTTAAATTCAGTCTTTCAATAAGTTATTAGAAATATCTTGGAAACATTAGGATGAATAACAGATTTTATATAGTAAAAATTTCAAAACAAAGTAAGAAAGAAATAGTTCTTTACATATTATGTAATAAAGAAAAAGTCTTTTGACTAAAATATCACTCATTAGGCCCAGGTGTGTAAGTACTTTTTTATGAATTGTTTTGTTTAAATAGAAACACATTCATCTAGATGGAAATATAGAAAAATCCATTGCAATATATATTACAAATTAAGCTAGTTTTTTATTAATATCAACTGATTTTATACTCTCCTATCACCAAAGAAAACAAATATTATAGTTTTTAAGTTAATGTTTTTTTAATCAAAAATTAAAATACTTAAAAATTTCAGTCCTTAGAAGAATGTAAAAACAACTAAAACAGTAGAACCATAATCCAATATACAGCATTTTATTTTCAATGTCTCTTTTTTTTCTCAATGATTCACTGTAAACAAGAAAAATAAAACAAACCAAAATCATATTTTTGAAATATTTTTTCTGGAAATTGGACACATACATATCATACATTCAAAAAATAAACAAGAATTTAAGTGCGATTTTTGAAACAACATACCTTCATCTATAAGTTATTTTTTATAAACACTATACAATCGATACTATAGTCAACTCCATTGTTTTAATGTAATATATATTGAATTATTTGCTTACTAGTAGAAATGAAATTAATGGCAGTCAAATAAAATAACAATTTGAACATTTCCAATAGTATTTTAACAAAAATACCTTACTTTAACCTCTAGGGTAAATAAAAACCTATTTTTAAATAATCAAACTGGGCCACGCCCATTTGAAAAAAAGTAAACAAAGTTTTTGTTTTGGATTAAAAGTTGAGCGTCTGGTATTTTTATCTTTTATTGTATAAATTGAGCCTTTTATTATTTTATTTCCTAACCCATTTGAAACTTCACTGTATTTTTAACGGTCAAATCAGTGTTTGTTTACACTTTCAAAACTGCGTTATAATTTTTGAACTCGCAAGTATACATTATTAAGCTTAAACTTTCAAAAAAATTGCTATAATATACATGCCTAAGCATCGACTAAAGTATTTAAGAAACGAAGAGGAGTTTTTAATAAAGTGTAATAAAAGTAATGATGGTTGTGGTGAAAGCAATTCTACTGTTCCAAAGAACTCTGCTGATGAAAAGAATTGTGCTGATGGTGCAACAATGAAACCATCTGCCAGTGAGAGAAAAATTGTAAACATGGATATTTCAATTCGGATGAGGCTTTTTCTGGTTTCAGAAATGTTATTGTGGACATTAAAGCTTGTGTGTTTTTTGAAGCTGTAAAATGTATAAAGTGTGAAAAAAACAGGACTCAGGTTGCACCTCAGTTAGTGGTGAAGCTGTTTGAAATTTCACTTAAAAAACAACCTTCTCGTAAATATAACTATAGAAATGCCATAGTTCTGAAATTAAGAATACCCGGCTAGTGTATACTATGCGATTTTGCTGAGTCTGCTAATGTTTTGCGGTATCATGAATCTTCCCACAAAATTCTCAAAGTTTTTACTGCAGGCAACAAGAGAAACCTGTAAACACAGTATGGCAGAAGCTGTTCGTGAATGGTAGCTGGCAGAAGCGTGGTTTTTCTTCGAAGAATGACTTGGTGACAGTCACAAAAAAATTTGTCCGAACAAAACCAAGATCTTCAAAATTGTAAGAGAAATTTTGAAGGCTACAGCGGTAAGATGGAAGTAGCTGGAGCTCTATCCATTTTCAGCGTTCCCAGTCTCTCTACAATGTTCGGTACACAAAATATTTAGGAGATGGGGACTCCAAAGCGTTTACATAACAAAGTATATGGTGACCATTGCTCTGTCGAGAAATTAGAATGCATAGGTTGTTATGAAAAGAATGGGGACACGTCTTCGACACTTGAAAACTAAGATGAGAGGTCAAAAACTTTCTGACGGAAAGCCTTTATGCGGAAGAAATAGATTGACAGAGGCAGAAATCGACCGTCTGCAAGCATATTATGGTCTAGCTATCCGCAGAAATTTGTCTAAAAACAAGCTATCAACCGATGAAAAACCTCAGCATGGATTTTGTCCCTCTGATACAGATACGTGGTGCAAATTTAAAAAGCAGAATTGTTTGGGGAGACTTATCATCACAAAAATAGTTTACCTGTGGATGTTTGCGACCTGTTTTTAAGCTAATCCAGAATTGCTAAAAAGTAAATAGGTATTTAACGAAAGTGTAAATAATGTAATATGGTCTCGTGTACCGAAGAAAACATTTGTACAATTAGAAGTTTTGTCACTGGGTACATATGATGCAGTTTCCTCATTTAATATGGGGAATGTATCAAAACTAGAAATTTTGAAAAAATGTGTATTGAGCCTGGTGATTACACGGTACAGGCGACGGAGTGCCTCGACAAACAGAGGCTGTTACGAGCAAAATACTATTGTTTACAAAACAAAGGAAGTTAGGAAGGAAAAAAGACTTAAAAGGAAGAAAGAAGATGAAGAGCTACTAAAAAATGCTGATGATTTAGAATATGGAGCTGGAATGTTTTAATTAAAAAGTAATTATACGTTAAAATCAATTTTTCTCAAAATGTCAATTTTTGATGTTCGATGTTCCTTTTCTTAGAAACTACTGTTCACTGGTATGTAAATTTTTTATGATATATTTATAATGATGGCTAATATATACTGAAATGAGTTTTTGTAAAAAACCCCAAAATTTATTTTTTACAAATTTTTTTATGTGAAAAACGGGTTAACGTAAACTATGTTTCATAAAATATTTTATAAATTATGAAAAAATTCAAAATTAGCTAAAAGCTCATTTGAGTATAATGAGAAATGTGTATTTTAATTATATGAAAAATTTCAAGCATGTACATATAACAGATTTTGAGAAAATGTACCTCGAAAACAGCCAATTTAACATTGTCGGTATAGAGGTTTCCGACTGCCCTTAATGCAAATTAAGAATAAAGCATTCATCATCTAGAAACACGATAACAGGTTTAAAAAGTATGATTTTCTAAATATTACACATGAAGGCATGTATTTTTTTGAAGTTCACATGTATAAAAACTACTGTTCAAAAATACCACACATTGGAACAATATATATATCAGTACACTACACACCAAATATCTTTTAGGCATGGTTTTGAAATTGCTGCAAATAAGATTTTGGTATCCAATAGTTTTCAATCTAAGATGATGGTCTCGCAATAAGAACTCAACATGAAAATAGTTTAAAAGAAAGGCTTATTCCTGACAAAAGAGGAATTACATTATGAAGCAAAAATGTAAGTACTTTTTTGTAGAAAACCAATTAGAAAAATATGGGTGCCAGGATTTAAAAAAAACAGAACACAAGGTATTTAGAAATGCCAGGAAAAACTATGGAAATTGGAATGTGGGGAAAAATAATAACTGCATTTAAAAGCGTGGGGGTGCTTGTTATCAATTGTTATAATTTCTTAATAGTTCTATTGTGTAATACAAAGTTAGTGTAAAAATGTAGTACAAGGGTCCCCCACCTTTTTCCCACAATGGTATTAATTTTCTCGTTAATCATTTTGTTCTTAGGTTCAGTCCTAGGAGAGCCCACACCCTTGGCGATGAACCAAAAAAGCGCCAAGCCAGAATGAGATGGCGGCAAGTGAATATAGCGGGACAAGGTGGATCGTAATGAAAATATATGTAAACAATACAAAAATTAATCAAACGTATTTAAGATAAAAAAAAACAGCACTTACTTTCTTACTGCTGATCTTTCCCGAGTGGAGGGTACAGCATGACAGCGGATTTTAACAAAAAGCCTTGAAGGCTTCATCGTTAAGAGAATAATCGTGGGAGCGCGGCCATAAATATTCTGCGAGGTAATGGTCGAACATACCCATTCAAAATCTCCGTTCAAATCCATCCAAAACAGCACTCTTTCGTTCGTATATAATCCCATTCGCTCATTACATTTAGAACATTCATAATTCAAAGCAATCAATCCTTCCTTCATACACCATTCAATCAATTTTTTCTTACATTTCGCATTCAACAAAGTACAAAATTCAAAGGTATATCCACTCACACACGTGCCATACTTCCAGCCCGGGGCCCAACAACAAAATGACGCAATTCGATATGTCTGCTGACAAAATACAAAAATTCCAGAAATAGTTAGGTTACCATACATGATGTATCAAAGTAGAGTTACCAAGATGGTGCAATTATCGCCAACCAAAATAATTTGCTCCAAGGGTGTGGGCTCTCCTAGGACTTAACCCATTCTTATATTAAGATTTATTTTTTACTTTTTAGTACGATTAACTATAAAAGCATTTTTTTAAAACTATGGTGTTTCATGTACGTCAGACTGAACAGATTTCAGTACTTACGTATTATCAAAACAATCGCCAACACTATTAATAATTCGCTGAATTGACAACTCCCCCAATTGGTACTTACGTCTTATTGTCGACATTATATGAAATGAAGCACCTAGTTGCCAATTTTCAGTGTGTCATCAGGGTTGCCAACTTGGTGAGTTATTAATAGAGTTGGCAATTGATGCGATATTTCATAAGTACCCTCCAATTTCCTGTGTTGTACATGCTGAATTGGCAACCAGGTGCTTCGTTTCATATGACGTTGCCAATAGGTTGCAATAATATATAAGTAGGGGAAACCTGTGTACCTAGGGCCATATTTTTTCAATGCACAAAAACAGAGCCCCCTGGCCTGTTTAAAAATGTGAAACTAATATGCAGTCATCATTATACTATCATCCAATTGTAAATATAAGTACTTAAAATATTAAATTCTGTGAAATAAAAGGTTTTAAAAAAATTCACAAATGGCCCTAGGTACAATATCATTGTACGTAGGGCCTTTCCCTGAAAGTTAGGTTTCACTCTGTAATCAATAGAAAACAAACATACACACATGAATTTAATAAAAGAAACAATATCTCAGCTAATACATTGATTTATCATGTAACCATTTAAATTGCAATGTGCCAAATTATTAATGAATTGCACGTATTTTGTGTGATCCAACATTTAATTTTAAAAACTGGTTCCAAAAGTGAGCTGCATACATTGTCGTTCTGAAGCATCAACAGATTATGGTTTAGACAGTTTGAACACAATATTTTTCTGTTGCCAGTTTTATAAGTTTCTTCTTTATCATAAAGAAACTTATTTGAGCGTGCAATATTCTTCAGAAATTTAACACTCTTGTGTTCTTTTTTAACATCTATTACTTCTGTCATATAAAAATGTTTAGTTTTTTTGCCTTGTATTTTTGTTAAACAAAAGTCCCCCTTTTCATTACTATCCCTTACATCAGTTACTGTAGAATTTGCATCATCAGTGGAATGTGAGAATCTTCAATATCTGATAATTCTTATATTATCTGCATTAGGTTTTGACCATTTTATTCAGTCAGGATTTCTAGGTTTCTAAAAAAGT
The DNA here is from genome assembly GCA_019973935.1 of Trichonephila clavipes. NCBI lineage: Eukaryota > Metazoa > Arthropoda > Arachnida > Araneae > Nephilidae > Trichonephila > Trichonephila clavipes. Next base: position 32,814 of record BMAU01002175.1, on the reverse strand, counting down.
CAAGAATTTATAATTGCTTATTAAGAGGAAAATTGATAAATTAAAAATTTAATTGAAATATCGTAAAAATCTGATTTAGAATTATATTATTTTTATAACTATATAAAAAAATTGGGTTTTTTTGTTAATTAAATGAATTCTTATGTTTGTATAAACAAAATAATCCTGAAAAATAACAATAATGGTAGCTAAGATATTTTTTTATAAAGCAAGCATGTTGAAAGTTTCAGAAGAAAATATATACGCCTCTCATTTTAATAACATCCAATAATAATAAAAAGCTTGACTAAATCAAAATGGTTCAGATAATTAAGACCATTTTCCTCTTTTTATCATGAAAACTTTTTCAATAAAATAATAACAAAGAATATTAATTGCAATTGTACCTAGGTACAAGGCAACTATGTGGCCCCAGGTACAAGACTAGGTAATTTTATACAAAATGTCTTCTGTAGAAAATCCACATGGAGAGAGGATTTATTTAAAATCTTATTTTGTACTGAATGCTACAAACAAAATTATGTACAAGAAAAAAAAATCAAAGAAAATTTTTGACTTACTTTGTACAACAATAAAAAGAGATGAGCTACAGAACTTTACTTCGGACTATGTAAACATGTTTTACATTTATAACTAACCACAGCTTTCTTTTGAAAAATTTCAAAATGAATGCCAAAGTAGGAAAATTGGTGTTCCAACTCACCCAACTGAGTAATAAAACTTAGAACTAAGTATTATTCAAATAAAATGGGGTGGCCCTAGGTACACAGGTCTTCCTTACTCAGATTTCTTATGTTTTTTACTTGTATGTAACATGCTTTCATACAAGAGTTTTTGTGTACCAAAGCTTGTATTAATTTTGGTACTTACATATTATCGTAACTTTATTGTCCAGATTATATGAAATTAAATACGTGGTTGTATCAATTAAGCATGTACAACACGTGGAAGATCAGGGTTGCTAACTTGATGAAGTATTCGGAACGTTGGCATTGTTGCGATAATATGCAAGTACCTAAATTTTCTCTACCTTCCTTTAGGACCAGTTGATTTTCTCTGTTAAGCCTAAGTCCATTTCAAAATTCATGTAAAATCCTTGCTCTAATAAAATATCCCCCCCAAAAAATTTTATGGTTTATAATCATTCCATAAGTTCTAGATCACACAGGCATGATCACGGGACTTAGAAAAGGGAAGATTTTCAGATTAAGAAATTCTCTTCACGGTTATGAGGAAGAATGAAATGTATTACAGCAAGTATGATTCCTCTACTGAAATCGATTCTAATTTAGAAGAGGGAGACACTGTGTGTTGAAAATAAATGCTTTATATAGAGAGAAACAAAAACATTTGGGAAGAACGTAATCAGATTAGCTAAGTAGTAAGAAAGTTAGCTTAGCACCTGATTATAGAACACGAAATCTTCGTTCTACTGTATTTTTAGATACCCCCTCCCAAAAAAAAACTACCTAAGGCGAGTAGAGAGTAACTTTTGCATCTAAAACCCTTACAAAAGTACAACGTCAATTTTCTGAAATTTCAAACATTTATCCAAGGAAGAATCTTTCATACAACTCGAAAATTCAGATTTAGAAGTCATTTGAAAACTTTAATTAACAACCAATCAAAAACCTGGAAATCTTTATTTTTCAGAATACTTTCTGAATCATTCTGTTAATATCTTTAATTCATTGAGCTACAGTCGCTCCAAGCCAAACTCGGACATCAAAGAAAATCTACTAATTAAGTAAAAAAAATTTTTAATAAAAATGATTAGCAAAATAATTAAATGCATTTTCAATAATATATTTATTGCAGCATTAAAAACAGATAACAAAACATATAAATTATTACATTGTAAGCAGAAATTATGGTAAAAAACAAAAATTAACGCACAATCCAAACTCGGACACGGCTAAGAAGATTTTTAAAACTAGTTAATATTTCAAATGAATTAATATTTTGTATGTAATCCTTTGTTTTTTATAACCATTTTAAGGCGTTTAGGCATAGATTGCACCAATTTTTCACAAAAATTAGGCTGAATATTGTCCCATTCTTGCAATAATACTCTTTTCAATTCAGTTTTACTTGAAACAGCGTGTTCCCGGACTTTTTTGTTAAGATGATACCACAAATTCTCGATGGGATTTATGCCTGGGCTTTGGGATGGTGTTTCCATGACGTGAGGACAATTATATAGGAGCCAGGAATGCACTCTATAAGCTTTATGCTTGAGATCATTATCCTGATAAAATCTCCAATTATTGCCAAGCGAAAGTTTTTGCACACATAGTAGCAAATTTGTTTTTAAAATGTCAAGGTGAACATTCTGTGATCCATTCTCCTTCAATGAAAGGCAAAGTTCCTGGGCCAGCAGCTGAAAATGATCCCCAGACCGTCTCTGATCCGCCACCATGTTTCACAGTTGGTTTCAAGTTTTGTCTACGCAATTCCTCATTCGATTTTCTCCAAACATATGGCTTGCCATCTGATCCAAATATATTGAATTTGCTCTCGTCAGTGAATAATACTTGTTTCCAGTAAGAAAAATCCTTGTTTCCATGCTCCTTTGCGAATTCACGTCTTACTTTTTGATTTCGCGTACTTATGAAAGGCTTTTGTCTGGCTTTTCTTCCAGTGAGATTTTTCTTATGGAGCACATTTCTAATTGTTGAGAGATGGACTAGCTTTTTTCCCTAATTCATTTTCAGCAATAATAGCTAGCTTTGGAGCGCCAAGGAAGGGATCTACTTTCACTTTTCTCTCTAAATATCGCTCATCTGCTTCGGTGAAAATCTTTTTATGGGCTTTTTTAGGCTTATTTTCCACCTGATTATTGGTTTTGTAGCGTTTTATGATGTCATGAACCGTGGAATGACTTCTTTTGACAATCTCCGATATTTCTCACACAGACGTTTCATCTTCAGTGTGCTTAATAATCAATTTCCTTAACTCTATGCTCGTTTGGCCCCTTTGCCTTGATATTTTCAATAAATTAAGTTTTTTTCAGCAATAAATGAAAAAAACGTCAAATCGAGAATTCCGCTGAATAACTAATTTACAATGTTTTTCATGAAGTTGTCTACAAGTTTTACTCAGGGTTGCAATTATTTGGCGCTTTTTTGTCAGATGTCCGAGTTTGGCTTGCACTCTTTCTTCCGCAATTTTATTTTTATCTCTAAATTTGTCATTATAATTTATGAATTAGCGTTATTTGATTTGTTTTTAATAGAGCCATAAATTCACTATTAGAAAACCATCTTTACTTTTTTTGAATTCATTTTAGTCAAAGTATTTTTGCAAAACAAAGTTTGTTTACATATTGTCCGAGTTTGGCTTAGAGCGACTGTAGCTTCAACGAAAAATTTTAAGTTGCAATTCGTTTGAACTCTAGCATTATCAATTTAACACAAACCAAGAATATTTAACAGTTTTAATACATCCGTATATTCCTTTATATATACTATATTTGATAGTAAAAAGTCCTCATTAAACATCTATTATTTGTCTAATAATTAAAAAATTTAAACTTCCACACTTCCGTTTTGAAGTAATTATAACAAATTCAAGATATAATGTATTTACATTCTTACCATCATTAAAATTGTAAAACAGTAATTCAGCCTTTTTTTTCCTTTTTCTTTTCAACAAAAAATATCCAAATAAACATTTCTATATTATTCTCACGCTTAGAGTGAGAACTACATTTACGTCGCACTATAAAGCTGCATGAGGGTTATTAGCGACGGATCTCGCAATCTATAATCAAGGACAAGTGACGACACCGGAGCAGGTACCCTCTCTCCACACCAGCGAGAGGACGTTGGAGCCTCGACATATTTACCGTGCATCAGCCCCCTCTGCACGGCGGGTCTTTATCGGTACAAGGCTCGAACTCATGATGCGCCAGCCACGAGTTTACCTTGACCACTAGGATACCGCGGCCATCTTACTTATCAGCGTGATATGTTCAAGCCACGAAATTTCAACAACTCCTTCAAACTTTTTCCATGACTTTGTGGTTCTTAAACCGTTTCTTTGTTGTTTAAAATGCATCTGAATTCATTGACACTCAGGGATCATTATCGAGTGAGTGAATATCAACGTCGCACTGTTCAGCTACCCGAGGGCTTTTTGGCGACGGACTACGTAATTTTGAACGATGGTCAAGTGACGAGGGCAACACTTGATCTGGCACTCCCTCTCCTAACTACCACACCAACGGGAGTACGTTTGAGCTCTCGACAGATTTAACGTGAATCGCTCCACTATACGGCGGGTCTTCAGTGGTACTGGGCTCGAACTCGTGGCAGGGCCAGCCACGATCCGATACCTTGACTACTCGGCTACCGCGGCCATGTGATCATTAGCAAGACAAAGGCAGTCTTTGACACCTTGATTCTAGCTTTTATTACTCTCCTGTAGCTAAAAAATTTAAAATTAGTAAAATTTTCTTTTTATTTGAAGAGAAACAAGTTGCACACCTTTGATTGATTGGGGTGGCCGTGGTAGCCTAGTGGTCAAGGTAACGGACTCGTGGCCGCCGTGTCACGAGTTCGATCCTCGTACCGCTAAAGACCCACCGTGTAGGGGAGCAATGCACGTTAATTGTCGAGAGCTCAAACTTCCTCTCGTTGGTGTGGTATGGTATCTAGGATACGGGGTGCCAACTCAGGTGTCGGCCTCGTCACTTGACTATGTTTCAAAATTACGAGGTTCGCCACCAAAAGCCCTCGAGTAGCTGAACACAGTGCGACGTTAATACTCACTCACTCATTCTGATGGGTTGGTTTAAGGCTGTTTTCGTCTAATGTTAAAGAATAGGACCTAAATTTGGAATATATTTTCAGTTATAAAAGTACTCAAACATTTCTATTACATTCTGGCTTCAATATCCTGCAGAGAGAGGGAGAGGGAGTGAGTGAATGAATATTAACGTCGCACTATTCAGCTACACGAGGACTTTTGGCAACTGACCTCGTAACTTTGAACTATGGTCAAGTGACGAGGACGACACCCGAGCTGCCGCCGCCCTCTTCTAACTACCACATCAACGGGAGAACGTTTGAGCTCTCTACAGATTTAACGTCGTCCCCTACATGGCAGGCCTTTAGAGGTAATGGGCTCGAATTCATGACATACCTGCCATGATTCGATACCTTGACCACTGGACTACCGCAGCCCCTCCCCCCCTTGCAGAGAGAGAGAGAGAATCACTTATTTTAGCATACTAATTTATATCCGAGTTGACACATTTTTTCTTTTAAATGATGTGTTTCGAATTTTTTCTCCTATACCAGGGGTCGGCAACCTGCGGCTCTTTAGTTTCCATACGCAAATATTATTTCTTTTATTATAAAAAAACCCATTTTAAAATCGTTTTGAATCGATTAACGAGGATTAGGCACCGTTTCTTTCTCTCAGCCACTTAAACTCGATTTTCACCGCACCCCTCCCACGTGACACGCGGCGTCACTGTCGTCAGTCCGTCGGAAGCTCTCGAATGACGCCGTCCTCAGATGTTTCTATGTAGGTTTTAATTCTCTTTCGACGCAAGACAATTTGGCATCTTCACCAGTGCTTTGGCTGTGACGTATAGGTTGTTGTTTCAAGTAGAAAAGTTAGAAGCGAATTATCTTTTCAAAGGTATGCATGTACACAAATAATAATTAAAAAAACGAAGTAAAGGTAGGTAACATAATATTGTATTTTTAAAATACATATTTTTTCCAAAATAAAAGATACCTAACTACTTTTTTGAAGTCAATAAGAATTGTCAAAAAAGAAACAAAATACTACTGTTGGATATTACCCCACGAAAGTGTTATTTTAATATATATATATATATAAAAATAAATTATTTATTTTACTACTTATCTATTTTATAGATTTAATTATTTAAAAATTAGCATTAAAGTAATAATTATAAGTTTAAGTACCTATAAATTGTTATTTAATAAACCTATTTTTGAACTCTGGGAATCAAATAGGTAGGTATTTGCAGTTTTAGATTGTTTATATGTTTAGCAATTTTCATTGATTTCGGTACAGCTGGGCGTATAACACCTTTACTCGTTAACTAAGTGTATCTAATACTTGCCAAAATTTTAAAAAAGTGTGTACTTATGTATGCACGTAAGAAGTTATACTTCTTTGGCGTAACAAGATTAAAATCTTTCTAAAAATCTTGAGCAGGGCAAGCTGGGCCAAGGACGAAAGGCGGCCACGAGCAGAGTTGAACGATACTAACCTTAAGTCAATCAGACCAGCCAAACCCAAGTTAATCATGATTTAAATAAATTGAAACATCCCCACACAGGGACAATAGGACCAATAACATGGCGGGTTTTCGGCAGACTGTATCTGGAGATGAGGTGAGTGAGTGAGTGAAGATTAACGTCGCACTGTTCAGCTGCACGAGGGCTTTTGGCGATGGACCACGTAATTTTGAACCATGGTCAAGTGACGTGGACGACACCTGAGCTGGCACCCACCTCTCCTAACTACCACACCACACCAACGGGAGGACGTTTCAGCTCTCGACAGATTTAGCGTGCATCGCTGCCCTACACGGCGGGTCTTTAGTGGTACTGGGCTCGAACTCGTGACAAAGCCAGCCACGATCCGATGCCTATACCACTCGGCTACCGCGGCCACTGGAGATGAGGTGAACCGAATGTGACACCTGAGACCTCATATTGAATGTCTCGGCCTGAGGAATGGTTCCTGAGACATTAAAATATCCTCCTGAAGAGCCCCCGAGTTATGGTCATTTTAAAATTAAAACAATTAAATAAAATAGAAGCAGGGCACCCAGCAACTCGAAACTCGGCCTGGTTGTGAGGAAACACAAGATAAATCCATTCGAACCAGTCCGGTGTTTGTAGTTGTTAATGGGGCGGCGCTCTAGCTCGGGAAAGGAAAACGAAACTAACTCCCCCGGGGGGAGGACAACTGTGACGTAAATGGTCACTTACATCCCAACGATACACAGAGTAGTAGGTGATCCCAAAGTTTCATCCTTCTATCTCAGTAATATCGTGACTCATCAAAAGATCGAACCCCTTAGGAATAACATGGGGATTCTAATTTTAGTGATAATGCCCCTTCTCAGGCCCACTATTTACACAGGAATTATAATAGATGAAAGAGCTGAACGCGCGTGGAGAGAACCTATGGCTCGAGTTTCAGTAACGAAGCTAAAAATTCCTCGGAGCTATGTGGGATTTAAAAAAATTTAAAACTTTAAAAATAATTTAAAAATGTGAAATATGGATCTATGGTCCTGAAAAAATATAACTTGGACGTTCATAGGAACAACAATCGAATCCAGCTGATGCGGTCGACCAAGGTGGAATAGGATTCGAGTTATTTCTGGGGATGCCCTGTAGGGGGAGGGCACCGGAGGTGGCCAATTCCACGTAAAGCTCGCGCTAATACGAAATATGGCCGACCTCCAAAAATCAAGTCCCAAGCTCAATTCCTTAGGGACGGGAGGGGGTGAATTTTTTGCAGTCCCCATAGCATGATATTTTAATGCTTAAGCCCTCTAATGGGAATGAAATAGATGACTGAATCGGTCTCGACGAGTGGAACAGTTGGTTCACATATCAAGTCCAATACTCGAGCAGGAGCCAAGATATTGTGAATTTAAACAAATTTAAAAAGTTTAAAACAATTAAAAACTATAGAAGATATAGCCCTATGAGCTTGAAATTATGATAAGTGGAAGAACAGATAGAGGGTACAATAGTTATTACGACCCCCTCCCCCAAATATCAGGCCCCTAGCACAAAAAAAGTGGCATCTACACTATTAAAATTCGTAGGTAAACAAACGTATCTATCTTTCTATGATGCCCCATCTTCTCACGAACCGCACGACGTAGAAATTCGCCGAAGGTACCAAAATTCGGGAATGATCCGAGGAATCTGTTTTGACCATTTATATTCCGATATTCCAATTAGTTAAAAAGATATTAATTAAAAACCTTAAAACGCATAATTAATATTTTTCACCGCCAGGGGAAAATTCAGAACTTTATTTTCAGACGTTTTTAAAACGCGATCTAATTTTTTCATGAGACTAGGACAAAAAATAATTACAAATTCGGAACGATCATTTACTTCGCCACGACATGGTATAAAAAAAAAAAAATTATTTTACAAAATAATTATATTTTGCATTTTTTACGATTTTTTTAAAAAGAGTCGAAATCGATACGTTTTTATGAGTATGATTTTTAAATCGTTCCGCTTGCATTTTCTTTCGCGCAAATAAAAAAATATTTTACACTAAAAAAGTTCATGCTTTTCTCTTTTAGAATCAGTCATTTAGAAAATTTAATGTCAAAAACTGTTTTTTTTTTTACGATTTTTCAAAAAATACTCAAAATTTTATTTAAATACTTAATAATTTCTTAATTTATAAAAATAATCTCATGAAACTTTTTTTTTTTTTTCGTGTGTAGAACGATATACGTAATCTGTACAAAGATTGATAAAATATCTTAAAAATTACGGTTTAAAAAAAATGTGTTTTGGGTTTTTTCCCTTTTTGCGAGAATATGTAAGCATTACTTTTTTTAAGTTTTTTGTTTAAAAATTACCATTGTTTGCAATCGATATATGAAGTTTGAAAGCATTAACTTAAAAATGAAGTCCGAAAAAAAAACTTTTTAAACTTGATTTTAATAAACGCACGCACCCAAGCGAGTGTTAAGCATTTAAACCTCCAAATAACATCTAAGTGCTTAGCGCATGTGCAGAGGACGAATTGATAGTTATTGAATCACATGGATGATTTGACATTTAATCTGAAGCTAATTCCTTTAAAAATTTTCAGGTAATTTTGTACTGTTGAAAATTTCTATTTTTCTGTTTATTTCCATACATAAACTATTATTTAAAAAAAATGTACTTTTGCGTTTCCGAAATTAAACAAAAAAAATACTTAAAATATCTGTAATAATTCATTCAACACTGCTGGCCACCGTAAATGCAGCACCAAGAAAGACAAGAGATAGCACAACAAAATTTATTTTGTAGGTAAAATGTTGACCACACACACACACACACAAGTATCAAATGATTAAATTTATAGACTTCTCTGAAGTGTGGTTCCTGCCAGAATCAGTAGCTAGAATAGCCGCCATTGTTGGAGATCACCGCTGCCACACGCCTCGGCATTGATTCAAAGAGACTTTGGATGTGTTCTTGAGGTACAGCAGACCAAGCAGCTTCAACACGTTGCCAAAATTCATCTGGTGTGGCAGCTGGGGATGTAATCTGGGTCAATCGTTGAGCAACCATGGACCACATATTTTCTATCGGCGAAAGATCTGGAGAGCGAGCCAGCCAGGGAAGCAATTCAATCTGGTGATTGACGAAAAACCTTTGGACAATGCGATCCACGTGTGTTCGCGCATTTTTCTTTTGAAATATGGCTGTGGCCAAGCCCTGAGGAAAGGAAGGACAACTGTCTCCAACACCTCGGAGATGTAGCGCTGGCTATTTAAAGTACCGGCAATGCGTAATACAGGAGTGCGAGAGTAATATCCAATACCACCCCATACCATAATACCCGGTGCAGGACCAGTGTTGTGGTGCATAACGCAGCTGTTCAGCATCCTCTCTCCACGGTGTCTCCAGACTCGAAACCGAACATCGTGGTGTTGCAGACAAATGCGTGACTCATCAGTAAAGACAACTTCATTCCATTCTGCCACCCACGTCCTTCTTTCATCACACCATTGGCGGCGGAAACGTCTGTGGTTCTGCGTCAAGAGTAGACCAAGGAATGGACGCCTTGCGGACAGACAACTCTGCTGTAAACGGCGTCGAAAGGTACACGCAGACACTGAATGATGCGTTACAGACTCAATGTGCTGTGATACGGTTCGTGATGTGACTGAGCGATCCGTCACTGCCATGCGCATAATTTGCCAGACCTCACGTGAAGTGGTGCACTAAGGTAGATGCGATCGACCACGTCGGTCTGTCGTACCCTCCTGCATCCAACGGTCACATATCCGCATTACAGTTGTTTGGTTTCGTTCAACACTACTATCGATTTCCCTGAAAGATAATCCACAATCTCGGTAGGCTACTCTCCTTCCTCTGTCGAACTCGGATACTTGATCAAAAGCTGATTGCTGTTTTCTACGAGACATAACTGATCCTTTTTCGAAAGAAACTACAAGAAAAATACAATTGCTGAAGTTGAAATCGTTGAAATCTCTAAGCCTTAAATAGAGCTTTGGGGTGGCGCCACAGGCGCGCGTGATGTGAGTCTGCGCTAAAATTCTAATCATTTGCATATCTCACCTCCGCTGATGCATGTTGTAAATTTCATGTTATTTGCATGCTTCCTTCAGGGTGTTGCATTTACGGTGGCCAGCAGCGTAATTACATAAACGTTAAAATTAAAATAAAATAAAATAAAAATGTTTTTATAAAATATCAATGTTTAGTCAAACATTCATGTTTTTATTTCAAATTAAGTATGTTTATTTAAAAGTACATCATTCATTATTTTGGATCAAGATACATTTTAGAGACACTTTTAAGCTAACTATCTGTAGATTGTTTCTTTTTATTTTTCAATGTTTTTTTCAGTACATGTATGTATATAAATTAACTTATTTTTTTATAAAAAAATAAAGAAATTATGAATTTGAAATTTAAAACACTAATATCATACAAATATAAGATAAATGCAGAATATATATATAATATTTAAACAGCCACATTGACACGTGGTATATACAGTGATAAAAATTGAAATAATATCTGAAGTAAATTAGCAGAATGTATTTTTTTTTTTTTATCTCAACCAGATAATATTCATTAATCATAATGATAAAAATAAGTATTTCAAAGGGATTAAAATACAAAAATTTAATTTTTCGAGGAAGCTTTCATTTTTAGAAAAACATATTTTTATTCTAAAGGAAAAAAACTTCAATTAAAGACATTCATATAAATTTGAAAAACACTAATATCAAGATATGATAAACATTATATGTATAAGATTCTGCAACATTTATTGTAACAGTCACATACATGTAATATATATAGTGATAAAAATTGAAGTAAGCAAGAACATTCCAATAAAATCTAAAGTAAATTAACAGAATGTATTTCATTATTATTTCATCAACCAGATAATATATTACATATTTCATTAATCACAATGAGTAAAAATAAAGTATTTCAATACAATTAAATTTTCAAAAAAAAAAAACAAATTAATTTAACAAGAAAACTGTTTGCTAAGTCTGATTAAAAAAAAATTTCAAAAACTATAATTCGTGGCATTTCTTTTCCTTTTCTTTTGTTTCGTAGAAATATTTGAGAAATGCGTCGTTTATCTTGTCTTTCTGCAATAGTCAAAGAAAAACTGTCATTTAGACATGAGTCCTCAGAGATTTCACATAGCCCAAATTGTGCTTTTCGATGGCATCTGTTACAGCTATTTCCAGCCTCCTTTTGGAGACAATACCTCTTTTGAGCACTTTTTATAACTTTCATTCGAATTTTGCGTCTTGCCTGCTACGCATCTTTCAAGAATGGTGTTTAAACGTTGATAAACAGGCATAATTTTCTCCACTACTTGTGGCGATTCTCATGGAACTGTGTGACCCTGTTTCATTTTTGGCCATAGCTCTTTTATAGAAACACCATGATGATTCCCCTTCAGGACACTTACCATGCATAGGCTTTTTGTCAGTTGACGAGCAATGCATCAGGCTGGCATATATAGCAGTTTTCATTTTATCGGTATCAACATTATCTTTTATTGCCTTTCTATAGTAATTTTGCAACTTTGTGATGTTTTTATATCTGTAAGGCTTCCCTGCCCAAGAGTCACTTTTTTCACCTTCCATTCTTTCACTTTGTTACGTAACGATGTGCCTAGCCTCTTCGCAATATGATTCAGGCACTCTTCCTTTTCGATTTTTATATCAGAACCATATATTTTATTGTACAAAAATTGAAAAATAGTCACCATCACTCAGCATGGAAACAAATCTCATTTGGCAATCACATCGCCTCCACATAATTTGCAGCGTGCATCTCCATGACTCCAGAAGTTCCATCAAAATTTTTGTCACACTCATCCGCATGTCCTTTTTGTCATATGTGAAACTCCGCACTATCAACTCCCATGTGGCCGCGGTATTGGTATAGGTATCGGACCGTGGCTTGTTTGTCACGGGTTCGAGCCCACCACTAAAGACCCGTCGTGTAGGGCAGCGATGCAGAGCAAACGTCCTCCCGTTGGTGTGGTGTGGTAGTTAGGAGGGGGTGCCAGCTCAGTGTCGTTCACTTGATCATGGTTCAAAATTACGTGGTCCGTCGCCAAAAGCCCTCGTGTAGCTGAACAGTGCGACGTTAATATTCAATCAATCGACTCCCATATCTCGACCAGCAACTACACAATTATGACAGTATTCAGAAAACACAGCCTTGTGAGTGAAAATATAGCTTGCCTCAGGTTGGGAAGATGTACTAGGTTCAGACAATGTATCTCTGCAATACCATACTATTGCTGTTTTTTTTCATCAACAGTTTTAGAAAATTTCTGCCATCGCTTCTTGCTATTTTCAGCCAACATCTTTCTCCTTTTGGTAGGACGACCTTTAGGTTTTCTATATCTCGATGATATAAGATCCATTATAAAAATTTTAAATAACAAAGACAATTTAAAATGAACTTTAGTTCTGAAAAGAACTTTTGTTTTGGTATTTGAATAAAATTGAACGAAAATGCAAACGCAAGCTCGAACGAATTGTAAACAAATAATGCCGATTTAGGTTTTCAGATACAGTTAAAAACAAATTGTTGCCATCCAGACCTTGATAAATTAACATTTAAAAATAAAAATTAGAAAATCTGCTAGTTAGTTAGTTAGTTAGTTAATATTAACGTCGCACTGTTCAGCTACACGAGGGCTTTTGGCGACGGAACGTAATTTTGAACCATGGTCAAGTGACGTGGACGACACCTGAGCTGGCACCCCCTCTCCTAACTACCACACCAACCAACGGGAGGACGTTTCAGCTCTCGACAGATTTAACGTGCATCGCTGCCCTACACGGCGGGTCTTTTAGTGGTACTGGGATCGAACTCATGACATGCCTGCCATGGTTGGATACCTTAACCACTGGGCTACCGCAGCCCGAGGCTATGTCTGCAGTAAATAAAATTCGTAGTCAAAGTACCAGCTTTGTCAAATGTAAACAAAGGGGCGTGGTCATGGATGACTGAATCGGAACTACCCCATAACTCAGTAAAAATGCATGAAACCAAAAATTTTTTTGCGTTTGATAGAGAGGCTAATATAATATTAAAATAAGTCAAAAAATTTTTCCGATATTTTAGTCAATTTTCCACATTTTAACTGTCCACTGTAGCCTTAAGGAAAAGAGAAAGCCCGAGCAACGCTGGGCTAAGCGGTGGAGGGTGGATGGAAGTCATTTTGAAAATGAGTATTAGAAATTCTGATTTTGTGAAGGAAAGGGAAAATTTATAAAAGTAGGGAAAGTCCGTTCAACGCCGGGCCATGCAACTAGTCCACACCATTAAAATTCGTAGGAAAACAAAATGCACATCTATCTTCTCACGAACTGCACGACGCAGAAACCCGCCAAAGATACCAAAAGTTCGGGAATGATCCAAGGAATAAGTTTTGACCATTTATATTCCGATATAAATGATCCAATATTCCAATTAGTTAAAAAGATATTAATTAAAAACCTAAAGACGCATAATTAGTACCATTTTTCACCGCCAGGAGAAAATTCGGAACTACTTTTTTTTCAGTCTTTTTTAAGATGCGATTTAATTTTTTTCATTAGACTCAAACAAAAAATAATTACAGATTCGGAAAGATCACTTACTTCGCCACGATATGGTATAATAATTTATTTTACAAAATAATTATATTTTATATTTTTTACGATTTTTTTATAAAATGAGTTAAAATCGGTACGTTTTTATGAAAATGATTTTTAAATCGTTCTGCTTGTATTTTCTTTTGCGTTAATGAAATGATATTTTACACTAAAAAAAGTTTCTTTTCACTTTTAGAATCAATTATTTAATAAAATTAACTGTCAAAAACTTTTTTTTACGATTTTTGCAAAAAATACTGAAATATTTATTTAAATACTTAACTTCTTTATTTATAAAAATTTTACGAAACTTATTTTTCCGTGTGTAGAACAATATTATTTGTAATCTGTACAAAGATTGAAAAACTGCTTAAAAATTACTGTTTTTTTTTTTTAAAACTTGTTTTTTGTTTTTTTCCCTTTTTGCCAGAATTTATTTAAGCCTTATTTTTGTTACATTTTTTTAAAAAAAATTACCGTTGTTTGCAATCGTTATATGAAGTTTGGAGGCATTAACTTAAAAATGAAGCTTGAAAATAAACTAAAACTTTAACAAATAAAGCATTTTAACAATAGGCATAATTCTTCCTTTCATTTTGAAGGTCTTTTCACTTTTTTTTTGCCCGACGATTTCCCGGCACGATCGTTTTAAGCGCTTCATTACTAACTGTTGGACCCGGGTTCAAAACAACATCATATCTTAACTTTTATGATTTTTTAAAAAAATACTCAAGATATTATTCGCGCATTTAAAAACTTCGCCAGCAAGTTTATAATTGGAAAGATAATTTATTTCGTCACAGTACCGTTTTTTTTTACAAAACATCGATATTTTACATAATTTAAGATAATGAATCAATATCGATGCGTTTATTTTAAAATGATTTTAAAAAATTCATACTTTGATCTTTTAGAGTTACTGATCTAAAAAATAAAATGCCGGGAACTTTTTTTACAAATTTTTAAAAAATACTCAAATTTTATAAATATTTAATAACTATTTATCAAATTCAAAGTTTTTATAACATCTTCATTTATGAAAATATTTGTATGAAATTTTTTTTCGTGTTTCGAACATTTGAAAAAATGCTCACAATTTTAATTCAATATTTAATACATTTAGGAAATTTTTTAAATAAAAATTTCTACTTTTTTTAACATACAACTATTTTTATAACGGTACATTTTCGTTTCCGGGGCCTAAAAAGTTTCAAAGTGAATGAGTGAATATTTAAGTCCAACTGTTCACTTACTCGCGAGCTCTGATAGCGAGAAAGGGCTGCAGTAGCCCAGTGGTCAAGGTATAAATTATGGCAGGCATGTCATGAGTTCGAGCCCAGTACAACTAAAGACCCGCCGTGTAGGGCAGCGATGCACATTAATCATGCAATCATTTTGAAAAAGAGTATTAGAAGTGCCGATTTTGTGAAGGAAAGGGAAAATTTATAAAAGAAGAGAAAGCCCGTGCAACGCCGGGTCATGCAGCTAGTGTTAAAATATTAGACAACGGTGTGTGCGCGCATCGGTGACGGTGTGCGCGCGCAACGTAAAAATTTACCCTCGTCCTGCTTCCCAAACGCGCAATAAGAAGTTTAACTTTAAAAAAAACTAATACGTGCGCACTGCGCCGTGATAAACACGTTCTGACAAGTCCGTTCGTGCCAGTCGTTGATCACCACACTCGGGAGGGTACCACAGATGCGATGAAACTATGTACTTATATTCAATCAGTACGTGAGACAAACAGTGTTTCGTATCTAAATTATTTATTTTAATAATTAAATTATTAAAGAATTATTTTATTTAGGTAAGTATTTTTAATTGGAAATTATCGTTGTAAAATGATTTTGATAAATTATATTTCATTATGTCCTGCTTCTCGTATGTATTTGTGTAGGTATACGTTGGCATAGTAAATAATTGCAAAACTTGTCATCTACTGTTTTGGATACCTAAATAATAATATTCTTTGTAACAGCTTCACCAAAAGCATGGCATCTACGAAAAAAAAAAACTGAAGAGCATCGAGAATTTAATCGGAACTGGACGGAGTCGTTCGCTTTCATATGCAACTCAGATGGCCTTCCGACTTGTCTCATTTGCCACGAAAAACTCGCACACAATAAGAAATCAAATTTAGAGAGCACTTCACTACAAAACATACTCAGTTCGCTAGTAAATATCCAGCCGGCGGAAAACAGAAAAAAGCTGTCTCGACGAGCTACAAAAACAAAAACAGCAATCAAGTTCCCTGTTAAGTAACTGAACGCAATCTACAAGTAATGTTAATCTGGCAAGCTTCGCGATATCACTGAAATTGCAAAAAAAAAAAAAAAAGGCAAAAGATTGCTTCATACGTGCATCTGAAGAACTGTTTCGTGACTTCAAAACCAAACCAGAAATCTTAAAAAAAAAATCAAAGAATTGCCACTATCCTCTGAAACAGTACAAAATAGAATAGCTAAAATGTCTTCAAATGTAACATATTTGCAGGTGGTATTCAACATTTTACTGCCTTATCACTTGCTATAGATGAGTCTTGCGACATAAAAGACACGGAACAAGTTGCCCTTTTTGTCAGGTATATGTCTTCCCAAGGTCCAAAAGAAGAACTTCTAGGATTGCTACCACTTTCGGGACCAACTAGACGGGATGATATAACGAATGCCATACAAAAATGCCTTGAAGACAATAAGATCGATTTAAATAAAATCTTTTCAACAGCAACTGATGGATCCAGAAGTATGACAGAAAAAAATAAAGGGGCAACAGCGATTCTTCAGAGCAAAATAAACCACGATATCCTTACGTTTCACTGCATAATACACCAAGATCCGCTTTGTGCCCAAAGATTTCCGTCCGAAATAGTTACGGTCATGAATTTGGTAATAATCAAGATTGTTAACAGCATCCTGTGTAAAGCACTTTACCATCGTCCGTTTAAAGAATTCTTAAACGAAATGGAGACTCGGTATTCCGACCTCCTTCACAATAATAAGTGATGATGACTTTTTAAAGGTAAGGTGTTGAAACGTTTTTTGCTTTGTGCTTGAATGAAATAAATACATTCCTCAATGAAAAAGGCATTAATCACCCTGAATTAGAGAACGACTAATGGTTGCAAAAATTTTACTTTATGGTGGATATCACAGCGAAATTAAATGAGCTGAATCTAAAACTGCAAGGAAAGGGAAACCCAGCCTATGTTTTGGTAGAAGAATTGGTTTGTTTTGAAGAATTAATTCTTTTTGCAGAAGATATTCTCTCGGAGCGGTAAATTACTTCATTTTCAATTTCTAAAGCAATATCGCGATAAAACCAGTGCAACTGTCAACACGAATTGCTTCAGCACAGTTTTAAAAAAATTGAAGATTGATTTGTTGACAGGTTTGAGCAATTCAAATGTTTTTGCTATCAACGTTTAACGTCATAACACAATTTATGATATAAAAAAGCTTGACGCGAGATTTAAGTACTCGTATTTACTTAGTTAGAAAATTTTAAAAATTAAAATCAATCATATCAAGTTATTTAATTTGCTTGTTTATATACACAGGTAAATCTCGTGACAAGCTTTTATATCATAAATTGTGTAATGACGTTATAAGCTGATATTTAGCAAAAAAGATTTAAAATGATTTTTTTTTCTTTCCAGAGCATTTAAATGAAAGCTTGTTTTTAAAAACGTTTTTTTTTTTTTTTACTTTTAATTTTTTAGTTATCGCTGGACAGATTTCTCTGTCTGTTCTAACCATCTTTTAATTTTTCAAATAGCCGATTCTTACTAAGTTGCAGTAATAATTTTTTCAAGTAACTATTGGTCCTGGAGTGAGGGAGAGAATATTAACGTCGCACTGTTCAGCTACTCGAGGGCTTTTGGCGACGGACCACGTAATTTTGGACCATACTCAAGTGACGAGGACGACACCTGAGCTGGCACCCCCTCTCCTAACTACCACACCACACCACGGGAGGACGTTTCAGCTCTCGATTGATTTAACGTGCATCGCTGCCCTACACGGTGGGTCTTTAGTGGTACTGGGCTCGAACTCACGATATGCCTGCCATGATCTGATACCTTGACCACTGGGCTCACGCAGCACTTGTGCTTATGACGAAAAGCCGCCTTAAGGCAGTTTTCACACTTTTATATGTATGCCACTATGTTTATATTTAAGTGCCAAAGTAATTTAGAATAAGCATATATAAAACAAATCAAGCAATGAAAACTCGCAAAATAAAAATATTACTGCAACTCGTATATAATTTATTTTTTCCTGCTGACGATGACTTAAATAAGCATGCCTGAAGAAATAACAAATTTTACAGGTACGAAGATAAGTTTTTCATAAGTTTCTTTACTTTTTTCTTAATGCCCCCCCTCCCCCATCTCTTATTATTTAATCATTTAACTTTTTCAATATCAAAACCTGATATATCAGTTAATACATAACTTAAAAAATAAATAAAAATTGTGTTACTAATAAAAATCTGAGTTTAAATTAAGTTAGAATCCGTTTTATTTACTTAAGCAAAAGAAATAATACTTACCCTGCTTTCGTAAGTACAGTTAAAGCAAGAATCAATACAATCACGTTGAGCCACCTGAAATGAGTTCAGGGAAAATAACAGTGTTATCTTGTTGGGAAAGTATTAAAGTTTCTTAAATGTTAAAACAAAAGAAAAAAACGCTGCAATCTTATCCATTTTTTGATTCAATAGGAAGTGGTGTGTGTGTGTAAAATACGTACTCTTTCGCTGATCGTATTTATTCGAATCTGAGTCGTCAAACGACTCTAAACCGCATCACAAGTTTTTAACGTGTTTGAGAAAAATAAATACTGTCAATATCCGGTATTTATAAAACTGAATATATATATATATATATATATGGAGAGAGAGCTAATAAGAAGCAATTAATTTATTTTACCGGTATTAAAAACTTTTAAATGTATGCTTGGACCTGCAGTTGCTCTAACCACCTGTATCATGTTCAATTTCCTTCATCCAAAGAATTTTTCCCACCTACGATTTTACGCCACACGTAATTTTCAATGGTATTAGAAAAAAAGAGTTAGGCTTAGATTCGAATAAATACGGTAGTATATATAGTTTTGATGATCGACGCAAGATTTAAATAAATTTGTTTCTTTTGGTTTGCTTAAAATGGAAGCATTTAATTTTATTTCTGAAGCCGATCCTTGGAATCTAAGTCTGCGTGTTTTGTTTTTTTTTTTTAAAAAAAAAACTTTATTTATAATTTAATTCCCGATTTTAATTTTTTTTTTTTTTTTTTTTTACAGCTTGTGAAAAATTTGACACCGATTACCAATTTTTAAGCGGATTTAATTTTTTCCATATTTTTTCTAAATGAAGATACAATAACAAAAAGATGCAAGAATTTTTAAAAAAAACTTAAAAGTTTATTCACTGTATTTCATTTTTATAGAGCTAATCTTTATTTTCTCCTTCGTTGATTCAAAGTTAAGTCAACTTTTGTTTGTGATTCGTCGTCCAGTATTAAAAGCGTTTGAGAATCTTTCTTACTATTCATATTTGTCTTATTTTTCTACACGAGGTTCTGGATAAAGATTTTCTCGTTTGAAGCCACACCAAATTTGTTAGATTTTTAAAATTTTTATTAAATTGATGAAGCAACATTTTTTAAGCCGATTTGTCTTCTTGAATGTCAACATAATTAAATATTAAGTTTCAGATGTATAATGTATTAATATTTCCAAAATAGATGGAAGGTAAGGCAAAGGTTTATTTAAATGAGAAAAATGAGTGAATGTTTATTAAAGTCCCACTTAAAACAACACGAGGATTAATGGTAACAAACCCAGTGGTTTTGAGCCTCTTTCAAATGACAAGGATTACTTCTTAGCCAGCACCCCACACCACACCAACGTGATGACTTTGAATCTCGACAAATTTAACGGGCATCAACCTTGCTACAAGGTGGTTTTCAGTGGCACCAAAACTCGAACCCGCGATTCGACAACGACGGCTACCAATACATGATCATGACCACTAAGCTACCACGGCCACACTAATTAGTGAAAATTCCAGTTTTAATGACAGAAAAAAGGCTTCTAAAAGTAATAATTAAAAAAAATAATGCATTTCTAATTTTTAGTTCATTAAATATACTAGATTATTATAATAGTGAAGATTAAAATCTATATTTATAAAATAAGTCATAATTATTAAGACATTAGTGTTAATACATTCGTGATACAAAGTAACAAAAAATATTGAATGATTCACGCTATTTTCTTTCATTTATATTGAAAACATTAATACATTTTTTTATATATTAAAAAAAGTTTCCTTAATATATCCATTTATTTCTTTATTTTACCACATGTTTTAAAACAAATTTCAAAAGTACAGGAAGTCAGTGGCGTAACGTACACCCCCGCATTGCGGGTGGGGGGGGGCAGGGCTCTAGAGGGCCCACAGCCTGACTATCGCCAAGTACCTACCCTTTGTAAAATTCAACTTGGGGGGCCCAAAACCTGACTTTGCAGGGGGCAAGTGTTCTCCGTTACGCCACTGCAGGAAGTAACAATTTATAAAAACTTATTTACACCTGTATATTTTCTACGTTATTTAAATAAAACAAATTGATCAACAATATTCGAAAATATAATATTTAAACTGAATACTCACATGTTTTCAAACATAGCTTTTTACGTCTATGAAACTCAACACTGTTTACTAAGTGAACCAACCCAACGAGCCTTTGAGAGTTTCAAGCATGAATGTACAAGAGGTCTCGAAGTTATCAAGTTAGACAGGTTTTTATCATTCGAATGTCTGCAAGGGTTCGTGTTTTTATGTCGCTTCACAAGATGCGTTTATCATTTGAGCTTTCTTATAACAATTTTAACTTTTTTTTTTCGTTGTTAATAAAATGTTTACTAGCGGGAAATGATATACATTGATTATTTTAAGTATTTTACTCTATATCGACCAGTTTCACCAAATTAAAAGACGCCGTCAATTCGAAAAATATCGCCAAATTCTCTCATTGTTATTGTGTTCGAACACGCTGGCAAATGGTCTTCCACTATCGGCTTCATATCATGCCGTTTGGCGATAATAAGGAGCTAAATCTTTCTTTAATCTGACAAAACTGATCGCCGATGTAAATTCGTGATTAGAAAAAGAAAAAGAACATTTTTCTTTTCACCTCAGGCTATATGAATCTTGGATTTCAGTTAGAGTAAAATATATTGGGGGGCTTTGATTAAATTAACATTAATCGTTCAAGGTAATAGCATTGTGATCATATAAATAAACTTTTCATGTTATTTATTTTAAAAATATTTCCCCAATTTGCAAAAGCTAAGTATGTATGTATATATATGTGTGTATGTATATATAAATGCCAGAGGAATATACTGAAATATTTTCTATCCTTACCATTTATTTGTGTGAATTTCTAAAAACTTTTACAGTTTTTCTGGGGTGATTTCAGTTGAATAAGAATACAAATATTAAGATAACACAAATAGCAAGAATAATAACACTTAAATTGCGTTCGAATTCGCTTAAACTAAACGCGAGTTAAATTTTTAAAAAGGCATATTTGACTCCTAATGATTTAATAATTAAAATTTCCCAATAACTAGTCAGAAAGGTCTTAAAATGTGCGAAAGTATTTTCATACAAATTTTTAGCATCTTTAATTATTTTCTGAAAAATGCTAGTTTTATTTTATTGCCTTTATATAGTATGTACATATATATCGTATCAAATAATTTTTCATTAACTTTAGACGCAGTTAAACGCAAATTTTACATAATAAAAGAATCTCATCGATAGAATAAGATTGTAGTGTTGAATCTACAGTACTTATTTAGCTGTTATAAATCAGAGTAGATGATACGTGGAACTGTCACTGTCAAGCATAAAGTCACATGTAGATTATACAGTACTAATTCATTTGTTAACTGGAGAAGATAGAAATATACTCCGATTAGAAATGAATTTTAACAGGTGTGCAACACACTTTTAAATATTACTTTTCCATCATTAAATAGTTTAATTAAAGATTGGCATATTTAATTTTTAAAAAAATTGAAACATTTCACAATTTTATTAAGCTTGTTACCTATTTTTGGAAACGATGCATTATTTTCAATGGAGTATAAACTTTTAATCTGGTTTTAAAAATAAATTTTCAATTTGTTGAAGATGTTAGCTCGCGGTATAGTTAAACTTTTTTTAAACTAATTTTATCAATAGCAGTGCAGTTTTAATTCAAATAAAAGCATTTGCAAAATTAAATAAATTAATTAATAAAAAATATTGCTCACGTTTGACAAGAGAAAAAAGAAATTAAAATTGGTGATAATTTAAGTGATGCTTAAACAGAAAGATTAAATTGTAATTTCGAGTGAGTTACATTAATATCACACTAAAAAGCAATACGAGGGTTATTGGCAATGGACTTCACAATTTCGAGCCTCTAATAAATGACAAGAACGGCATATAAGCTGGCACCACCTCTCCAAAGTGCCACACCACGCCAACGGCGTGGCTTTGAGACTCGATACATTTAACTTGCATCAACCCCTCTACACAGTGGGTCTTCTGTGACACTACAGCTCGAACTCGTGACACCCCAGCCACGTACAATAATCAAGAACTAATGGCGATAATCGGAACTCGCTGATGTAGACGTTGTACAATCTCCCCCCAAAATAAGTAGAATTGGATGATACAGAACAAGCGGATTGGATAAATATAACCACAAAAATTAAAACCATATTACATTTTAATTTTTTGAGAACAGAAATTTTCTCTGAACTATAACTGCAATATAAAATTTTTTAAACGGTAAATGAAATTAATTTCACAAATAATTTTGCTATAATATTTGTAAAGTTAAGGTGTTTTTTTTTTTAGCAATTAGTTTTAATTGCATATAAAAAAATTACATTTAAAAAAAAAACTTATTAAATATTGAAATAATACTTAGGTGAAGTACATGAAAAATGAAATGTGATCCAAGACAAATATTAATTGAAATAATCAAGATATAACCATACAAATCTTAAATTCTTTAAAAACATTTCCATTAAATATCTTTATTTCTTTCATCTTTATCTCTTTTATTTAAGTCATCTTAGGTTTTAAAGAATATCTTACGAAATCTATATTTCAATGAATTTGTAGTAAAAACTTATAAGATTAGATGTGTGTATGTAGACTATAGTAAAGTGAATTTATCTTAGGTGACTTTCCAATAACAATCATTTATGGACTTCTCCAGACCTAAGCAAAGTTCATCAATTATCAAATGTATAAAAAGTAATAATAATACTAAAAAAGTTTGAAAAAAATCAAATATTAAGGTAAACAAACATAAATGAAGTACATTAAAATGTACGACATATAAACCATTACAAATATTATTTATAATACAGATTACAAATGACAGCAAAAATTAAGATTTTTAAGAATTTTTTGCTTTATATATATTTAATTGAGAAATTCAATATTTTTTTTTCTAAAAAATATAATAGCTTTGCGAAATGTACAATATTTATAATTAAGTGGTGCTAAAAGAAAGTTCCAATAAATATGCAATGCTGACGTGTAACAGAAGAAATCTTAAAATAATAATCAATGAGTAAATATCATTACGAACCTGTGCGAAGCTTCTGATATTTTCCATTTAAATCAAAACAGCCATTTATTTGATTTCTCCAAAAATAGTTTGGTTCATGACACAATATTCATTTTCTTCGTGTAATCTAAATAATGTATCTTAAAAAATCTATTTTTAAAGGCTGATATGAAGAGTTATAACAATAATCGTTGATTTCTTTGCCAACAGATGGCTGCACGAATCTATAGAATGAGTGAACACACAAAAAGTAAATGAAACGTACCTCATCCACCTTCTATAAGATGCTTCCGTTAATTTTTTTTTATTGTGTATCTTTATTAATTTTTTACTACTTTCTCCAGTCAATAGCTTTTTTTTTTTACAAATTCTTTTTACTACTGGGCAAAAAAGTACCTCACGATCACTAGTCTACTAAATAAAAAGAACAAATAAGGCCGGACAACTAATGCAACAATTTCGTTGGAGGCACTATTCCTATTATTTGCGTTGTTCGAATTCAAACTCCTCTGTTTCAGGGTTGCTATATTTGGCTGTTTATAAATTATTGGCTACATTCAAAATAATTACAATAAAAGAGTGAAATAAATTTTTTTTTTTCAGGATATGCTTAGTTCAGAATGATGCCATTGTTTCACTATGTGGGAATCTAATAATCTACTATAAATATTGTGCACTTATAGTTTTTATAATTTCACTACTGAATAATTTCAATGTTTTTTCAATATTTATTTGAATTTTAAGATATAAATATTTTTCATTATTTTTATTTGTTGTATACAAGTTCATTAGAAATATGGTATGTTTATATAAAATAAAAATTAAGATTAAAGTTTGAAAAACATTATAATGAAACTGAAAAAACAAATGTTGAACTGCAACTATATTGTAAACAAAAAAATAGAAGAGTAAATTATTTTAGTATATTGATATATTTTTGATTATTTGCGATTTTAAGTAATATTTTTTTAATGCTTATAATATTTGAATTAGGTTTAGCAAGTATTTAGCAAGCAAACAGCCACCTGAAAATTATGTGATTATTGGTACAAAATCATTTTAACTTTTGCAGTTGAAATTAAATCATATTTTCATTTAGAGCAATTCTTATGAATATATATATATGTATGTATATAATATTAATGATAAAAGAAGAAAATTGTGATTTACATATTTATTTATATTTTGACTTATAAAATGGTAGAAATTACATACATTGCCTTTTAAATATACTGTTTACAATTAAAATTCTTCTTAGCCTATACTAAACAAAAATTGACTTGAATTCCATATAATTTTTCAGCTAAAATATAGTCCAAAATTATGTTTATATTGTGATTTATCTAATGTATATATAAAGGGGATAATTTATTTTTCAGTTCAGTTCTTACTTTTCTCAAAATCCATTATAACCATGGCTCATAATATGATTCATATTTCAGCGATGCTTAAAAGGTGATTAAACTTACAAATCTGTAGTATAAAGCTGTGAAAACAGTATATATTTTTAAAAAATTGTTAAAAAGTATAGTGTTATAATCATTTCAATCTTCAGTAATATTAATGTACTTTTTTTTAATTTTAAAAGTAGAATTCATGAAACAGTGGGGTTTTTTAGCAATATTGAGCTGTGATAATTTTAAAGTAAGTTCTAAGTATTTCACAAATAATTGTTAATGCCAGAAAAATAATGCTTAATTTTCAAAATACTGAGATGTATATTTTGCTCGGAGCACATATTCCAGTGAAAATGGGGTTTTGTTATAGTTTTGAGAAAAAAAAACTTTTTTCATACAGAATTCTTTTTTTTAAAAAATAAGATTTCTCTGTTCTTTACACATTATTACACCACGTTTTCTTTCATTGGATTATGATTTTTTGAAATAAAAATTTTAATTTAATGTATTGAGATATACAAACTAATTATTTGTTTTAAAAAATGAGATTGATTTTGCCTGCAAATTTTACTTCAATGAAAAAAAATGTATACATTTTTTTTCCACCTTTTTTTATTTTTCTTTCTCATGTTTGATTCCCTTAATAATTTCTTTTAAACTTAATAATACATTATTCCCGAATTTCCCAGGACTGTTCCGAATTTTCAGTGCTTGTTTCGATTTTTAACTACTCATTTTTTAGTCCCAAATTTATAGCACATATTTTTTAATTATCAAAGCTGCACTGTCTAGAAATGCCTTCACTTAGTTCAATAAAATGTGCCAATTTCAGAAGTAGATGGAAATATAACTGCATATTTTAATAAGAACCTGAGGTTATAGTTGTTCAAATGTTTAAAATTGTCAGAGTTCCAGCCCCCCTTTTTTTTCCTTCTTGGCACTAATGCTGCAACTTTGTGAGTATTTAGCACCATAAACAATTCAACAGTAACATTTAACAACAGAGTAACATTCAACAATTTTTGTTAACAAAATTGCTCCGACTTGAATAAGATCATAACATAAAAAATTGTTCTGAAAAATATTCATGCTTTTGAAAAATATAAGGCTCCTTCAAAATAATTTAAAAGGGCTGCAGATTTATTATTTTTAAAAAATGAATCCTACACATTTTAATTTGTTCTTATATATATATATTAAAAGCATATCGTTATTAAAAAATAAAAGAAAAATTGTTTACATTTGGTATACATATTTCTTGACCAACATACCACTTCCACCACAATATAAATACTATAATAAAATAATTTATTTGTAAAAAAGTCTATATATATTACATTTTAAACTGCAAAATCTGGTCATCTTAATATAGTGAAGCAGCCATTCATTTTGAAATGACATTTTTGATAGGAAGGAATAACATTTGCTCTCACTATTCCTCTTAATCTTTTTTTTTATTTCAATATAAGTAAAATTTATTGAGGATGTATTTGATCTTATAATTTACTATTTTGTTGAATAATTTTTTTTCTTTTACATTTTTAAAATTGTTTCAAAAGTATAAAATTTCAATCAATATTCAATAACTTGATATGCTATCTTTGCATACTCTTTATGTGGAGGCTTTCATAAGATATAACATTTCATCCTGCAAAATTCCACACAGCAGGAACCTGTCATTTTTGGAATGTAAGTGGACTGAAATGTTATACTCCTTTTTTTATTCAGTTTCTTTTATTTAATTTAAACAAATATAAATACATTCTTTAAATTCATTTTTTAAAGTACGACTATTAATCCAACTCTAACACGCTGCCATAATATTTGTGAAATTTTAAAAGCCTTTTAATAAATTGTGTACGATTCGGGATAAATTTAAATTTTACAACTTATTGCTAAAGCTGTTAAAACTTTCAGGTTTTAGATAATTTTCATAGCCATATACTATTTAAAATTTGATGTATTATTGAACATTCTATGCATAGACGAATTATGTTCACAAAAGTGAAAAATCACTACCATAGCTTACTAGAAGAAAGGGGTAAAATCTTTGCTTGTGTAGCTCAGTAACATTAAATTATGGACATGAAAATTGAAAATGGGTGATATTGGATTACTGCAACAATTCATTTCTATTAAAAACAAAAGTATTAATTAAAATAAACGTTTTGACTTTATAGTTGAATGTAAATTTAATTTGTGACGTTCTTCTTTTCTTTCACTATTTTCCTTTTTTTCCCATACTTTTGATTTTTCTATTATGCCTCTATTCTAATTAGTTTTCCTAAAAATGTATTTGAAGAATTGTTATGAAAGAGACGAAATCGATTTTCAATGTTCATTATGTAAAATGGCTCCGCCTAGACGGGTAACAGAGAAGGAATATAAGTCTCTACTCTCTAAATTCCAAAATACTTTCCTTTGTAACACACACATCTCATGAATCACATAGGGGGTTATTTTACGAGAAAGAGAGACACTTACGACGAACGCGCCTTAATCTGATTATTAAGAAAACCCGGGAACTGTTTTTCTCTGACTTATTCTTTTTGGCTAGACATTTTTCATGATATATCTTGATTAGAAATATTCCACAACAAAAATATTTTAAATTTGAAAAAAAAAAAAATTTTTTTTCGAATTTTTATAAATGAGTTAATAACATAAAAAAACATTTTAATTAAAGGTGAAACAAATTTTATAATTATATATATATATATATATATATATATATATATATATATATATATATATATATATATATATATATAGGCTATTATGTATGTCACTATGTGAAGATCCCCTTCGATCTCACTTTGAGAACGAGAATAATTTGGAGTCAGATAAGAGCCAGTAGCCATTTTTATAAATAACTTTCTTTATTTGGTTATCTTTCCCAAATAGAATCAAAGACTTTTAATAACAAATATATCAAAATAGTTATATGAGGATTAAAAGGGACTTTCCTTTAAATTAACTTAAATATTTAATGATCCAATTAATTAACAATTAGAATATCGATCACGCAGAGATTACCACGATAAGAGATCCCAGAATTATGTTCAATAATATTCCTATTGAACATTTAACTTTAATCTCACTCTAAATAAAGCTTTAATGAGACTTTAAATATAAATCAATATTTACCACACTGAATCTCAACTCTTCCTGAGATTAATTTATCCACCTAGAAATCTTCAATAATAAATCTCTAACTTCACTATTATACCTTTCTGCTTCAATCTCTCTCTCCTACTGCTTTTTACTTTACTATTCCGTTTGACTTAAATACTTTATCTAATCTGCATATATAACAAGGAATCCTGTCCTCTTTTGGAGCTGATTGGAAATAGGTAGGGGAAATAAATTTCCCTAAAAAAGACGTCTCAGAAGGTTAGTGAGAAAGTTCAATATAGGTTTGTCACAACTATGATGTACATCAAAAATTATCATTACTTTACTTTTATTAAGTTTATCCACGCAATTTGTTTGTGAGAAATTTAAGGAAAATCCAATTGTATATATATATATATATATATATATATATATATATATATATATATATATAAGAAAAATAATCTAAAAGAAAAATTATATTCAAGTCATGCTTGTATTAGAAGTCTATTTTTATAACTAATTGACCGTGTGTGAAAAAAACTTAATAGCGAGATGAAAGGTCAAAGAGTAAAATAGCCATAGAAGTAGAACACATATACATATATGCATTTTACATTTTCTAAAAGATATGAATATTTTCCGTTAACTTTTTTGCTGGTTCTTTTTTAGGTTACTTGTTTAAAAAATGAATGTCTTAAAATCATTAATTTAACACATTGTTTTTAAAATTTTTTATCCCCCCCAAGAAAAAGATGAATTTTTTAAAAACACACAAGAAGGCATAGTACCTTTATACATTCTAAAAATCAATTTTTGAAAAATATTTTTAAAAATTAATACAGAATGTTTGAACCTTTTTAAAGCAAACCACATCAATATCCTACAGCAATTACGCTCTCTGGAATAAAAAATATAGATGTGAACAGAAACTTGTACTTTAGACAAAAATTAAACATAAAGAATTTTCGTTAATTTATAATTGAATTTCGTTGGTTGGTCACTTGTTTTATTAATATCGCACTTCCAAGCAACGTGAATGGTATAGTGGTGACGAACCTACTCACGATCAAGAGAGGAGGATTACATCGGATTTGACATTTTACTCTCCAGACTGTTCGGATTGGAAATACACTATGTATTAATTTTTTTTATTTGATAAAGAGTTTTATAACGTTATTATCGTTCAACAAATGATGCAAAGATGTTCCGCATCTTCCTATTTTGGTGCACTGCAAAGATGCGAGGCGTATCATGCGAGAAAATATTTTTTTTTCAAACAAAAGACTCAAAATATAAATACACTTTACTAGTAGTTAAATTTAAGGACGCATGTGCTATTATATGTTTAAAATTACTGACAAAAAATATATATGCTTAGAATTACTTGCTTAAAATTCGAAAATGTTCTTAAAGTTCATTAATCTTAATATAAAATTACTTTTTTAAAGTTGAAAATACAGAGTAATTCTGAACAACATACCCCCCCTTGCTTTCCTAGCAGAATTATTTTTGATGGGTAAAATATATAAAATAAATAAATGTTAATTTACAAAAAAAGAAGTGAATAATTACTTTTTATAATAATGGATAGTGTTAATGAATTTAAAATTTGTTTTATGTGTTTTATAATGAAAATTGAAAAATGAACCTCTATATATATAACGAATTTTCCATGTAACGAACTTTTTTCCGGGATTTAGTGACTTCGTTATGCAAAGGTTCGAATGCTTATATGGTCGGTATTTGATATATTTTTTATCTATCTTCTATTTGAACAATAACGGTATTAAAAAGTACCATCTAAATTCTTCTTTTGGGTTTCTTCTAACTTCAACGTGGCTGAGGTAGCCTAGTGGTCAAGGTCACGGACTCGTAGCCGGCGTGTCATAAGTTCGAGTCTAGTGCCGCTGAAGGCCCGCCGTGTAGAGGAGCCGAATCACATCAAACTGTCTGGGCTGAAACGCCCTTCAGTTGGTGTGGTGTAAAAATTAGAATGAGCTGCCAGCTCAGGTGGCATCCTCGTCAATTTATCTTGTTTCGAAATTACGAGGATCGTCAGCAAAAGCCCTCGAGTAGCTGTGTAGAGCGACGTTGATATTCCCTCACTTGAACTTCTCTCATTGTCTGCTATTTCGAAATAAAATACTTTTTTTTTTCAGGGAAATATTCTTAAGTATGCGAACTATGTTCTAGCTTTTTTGCTTTGTCTTAAAGTACGTTAAATGTTGTGTTCTTAAATTTTTGGATTAAAGTTCGAATTCTGTTGAGTAAATTAAAAGCCGAGTCAAGGACAGCAGTTTCTGCTTCAAATAGTTTATTGATTGTTTTAATTTTGGGCAATATTGCAAACTATACTATTAAACAAAACGACTGGTATTCCTTGTACTGAATACAATAAACTTTTAGTTTCAGATACCCTATTGTATTAATTTATATCAAAAAGTTCTTGTAGGATGTTACAAGTTTGTTCAATCAGTGTTACACTGCTTTAAACGAATCAATTTTAACTTTCCAAAAAATAAACAATATAACCATTGGAACATCCTCCCAAAATATTTACAGTATATACTACTAAAAGCAGCATTAAAAAACTAAAAGATTGTGCTAGGTAAGGCACATCAATTGCATGAGATTTAGAGAAATTATTAGACTCTCGTGAGTTCGAATCCTGTTGCTATTCAAGAAAACCCACTGTGTCAATGGGGCAGATGTACGTTAAATCTGTGCCAACGTTCTATATCCATCCGTTAGTGCGGTGTGGTAGTTAGGGAAGAGAGGTGCCAGCTCAGGTGTCGTCCTCGTCACTAGATCGATGTAACGATTGATTGATTGATTGAATATTAACGTCGCACTGTTCAGCTACACGAGGGCTTTTGGCGACGGACCACGTAATTTTGAACCATGGTCAAGTGACGTGGACGACACCTGAGCTGGCACCCTCTCCTAACTACCACACCACACCAACGGGAGGACGTTTCAGCTCTCGACAGATTTAACGTGCATCGCTGCCCTACACGGCGGGTCTTTAGTGGTACTGGGCTCGATCCCGTGACAAAGCAAGCCACGGTCCGATACCTATACCACTCGGCTACCGCGGCCACTGATCGATGTAACACGAATTAGAGTATCATATAAAATTGTTTTATTATTACAATAAAAAGAACTATTTGAATGCAATTTTTTTGGCAAAAAAATGAAAAGAAATGACATTTTCAAAATATTTTCCTTTTATGGAAAATGCTTTTATATAATTGTTTTCCCTATATGTCTAATTAGGACTTCCGAACAGATCCTGAAGTAGGATTTTGGAAACATTCACATTACTTTCAGAGTTATTATTAATTGAAATAATAACCGCGGTGTATTTTTTATAAAAAAATTCTCTACTTTGATGCGATAAAGTATGAATATATGTGCCCACTTCTTAATTATATATTTCTAAAAAGTCCATTTTAGGTGGGAATCCTTGGGAGTTCCGCAAATCAAATAACAAAACCTAACATTTCAATAATCAAGAATTAATTTTTAAGGCTGGGAAATTCAGAGATGTATAATAATAATGTTTACGATAGATTGTATTTCTCGTTTTACTGACATCGGTAGGAATGTCGTCAAGATTTCATGTGCAGGAGTAAGTAATTTTAATTCTTGATCATGCTGGGGCCCCTCTCAATCGTGAGACCCAGTGCATAGCGTCCACCGCACCCCCAGATGGCAGGGCCTGGGTAAAGGGAGTGACAACAAGCGAAAATAGAGCTGTGTGAATCGTGACTAGTTCATTTCACAGAATTTTCAGGGATTTGATCAAATCATTTACTTTCATCAGGGAAATGACCTTGATGAGACGTTATTTCAACATCTCCCGTAAATTGATCATATCCCTTAGGGATTTGATCCAATTGATTTCGTCATTTCCCTGCAACATATATAAACGATTTAAATTTCTGATGAGCCGTCATCGTTTCTGAAAATTTTTCCTTAAAATTTATGGATGAACAAAAAGGAAGCATATCAATTAACGGTGGTAGGAAATCCACTTGAATGAAAATGTAGTGAAAAAAGAAAGTTTGTGTGCTCACACGATAGAAGTGATAACTTCAAATTTTGTAATGTTATTTCAGGGATTAGTTAGGTGAATAAATAACAAGGGGATATTATTATTGTCATTTAAAATTATTTACTACATATGTCTGTACTCATAAACTAATATTTTTTTGCAAAATATACAATCATATTTGTGAATCAATTGTATTTTAGGAAACAATAGGTTTATAGTAGCTGAAATAGGTTATAAATACTTTAGAGAGATTCAAATTATTTAAATACCTAAGAAAATAACTCCGTCAAGCGTTGTTCCGTACATCGACGTGCTTTCATTTGGATTATTTGAGATAATTAAATTCAATTTTGAGTTTTAAAAATCAACTAAAGCTTTTGATTTGTCTTTTGAAAAATCTACAAAAAAAATCCCCACTTAAAATTAAAGGTAATTTATCCAGAAAAGCTGATCCAGCTGTGTAAATTTAGGTTGTAATTTAACAATATTCAGTTCCATCTATGAATTAATTCAAGAAAAGGTATAGTAAGACAGGTAATTGATTGGGAAGAGAGGAATCTAGGTCAAACTTTAAAAAAGGGATTTAATCAGAAGATATATATCACATAAAATCACTAGCTTATACTAGCTCTTTTGTCATTGTATGGCAGTTTTGTACACTGGTGTGCAAAAATTAAGCAACAGGGGGTTTATTGCCAAA
>BMAU01002174.1:0-27650 GCA_019973935.1 Trichonephila clavipes | reverse complement strand
TTAGTATTTTATTTTTATAGTTTTTCATTCCTCTGTGTGTGTTGAATAAATAATTTAAACTAACATATTTTCATTATTTTAAAAATAATTTCCTTCTTGGGTTTTGAAATAATAAAATTCATTAAAAATCTTCATTTAGCAATTAATTGTGACAAACAGCTTGCTTAAGAAGTGGCAGTAAGAGATAAAATATTGTTTATTGATAGACTTATTAAATAGTTAAAAAATTATAAAATAAGAGCTGGTTTACCTGTTCTTTGCACAGGTGAATTTAAAAGGTAAACAATATAGATTGAAGGACAAAGAAGTTTTTAATGAGTTATTTTTACGTGAATTGCAAATTAAACAAAAAAAGCTTTTTGTATATCTCATCTGAGCAAAAAAAAAAAAAACATTTTGTTAAATTTTAAGTCTGTAGATCTAATAGCTGACAAAAAGGATTTTCATTTTTGATCTATAACTCCCCGTAACTCTCTTGTGGGTCAGTTTTTGAAAACACCTTCCTAAGCTGATCTCTGCTCAGCAAAAGTAACATTGTTACAACTTTTGTGTAATGAATGCTTAAAATACTGTAAATAATTTGTATCTAGGAGTGTAATATGTTAATATTACTTTGTTTTATTTATTTTATGTTAAAATTGTTATCTGCCTCACGCTCCATCTGTTCAAGCCTTCGCAGTTCTGATTGTGGAAACGTTTCCTTAGGTCTAGCTACTTTCATAGCTTGAGCTTTATTAGAGCTTTGGGAAAGATTAGACTAACGTTTTTGCAGCACAATCCTTAGTAGGTACTTTTTCTACACATACAAAAAATATATACAATAGCTATTACTTTTATACTTAAAAAATGCAATACCTGCCAATTCAATTAAAATTATAGTGTTATAATTAACTACTAACCACTAAAAAAATTATGCATATTTGTCAAAATGATGTAGTGGGGGAAAAAAAAGACAAAGTTTATCTACTTTAAAAACAAGAAGTCAAAGTATTTATTTTGATATAAGGATCAATTTATTACTACCTTATGTGTATAACAAAACAAAAAAGGGCGTAGAAATAAGTTATCAATTTTTACTGTATTTATGGTTCACTACTTTGGCGAAATAGCGCGGCCTGGTGTAGACAAAAAAAGGTAGAGTTTTGCTTCACACATAAAAGATAGATGTATGCTATCGCCAAATTTTGACAAATTGCAAATTTGGCGCGTTTTTGCGTAATGGAGTAGCAACCCTACCACAACATTAAACCTTCTCCTTGCCTGATAAAAAAATTTCAGGTGGGTTACCAGATTTGGCACATTTATCAATTTTGCAAGTAAAACCGTGGCAGGATATTCCTACTTGACAATTATAATTAAATTTTAGACACTTCCTTCAATATCTTTATAAATTATAGCCTATGTGTTATTCTGACGCATATATAAGCTATATTATTGTAAAGTTTCATTAAAACCCATTCAGTTGTTTTTGTGTGAAAGAGTAACAAACATCTCCGTCCATGTAGACATCCAAACTTTCGCATTTATAATATTAATAAGGATAGTTTTAGTTATTTATTGGATATATCCCGGTAATGGATTTGCGACTGTTCTGAGTTGTTGACAACACAGACATTAACAATACCCAAAAAATGATACAGTCAACACAAGCACCGTAACAGAACAGAACTTCACATGTTCTTCACTGTGTTTGGCTTCATAGTCCCTATAATCACTAAGTACCAATACATATAAGCAAGTATAAACCTGCAGTAAGCTTTTATAACAAGAAAAGGGAGGAGTTTTTCTTTAAGTATTTAACTACTGTCTTTCAGCCGTATATATAATGAACTCCTATTTTACAAACTTTTTCCTAGATCTAGTTTATAAAGTATATTATTGAAAGATGAATGTAATGAATTTCCTACATCAAGGGTGGCGAACCTTATAGCTATGGATCGCCAAACAAATTCACCAATGATTCAGCATCCCACACTATAGGGAATATTTGAAACAATTCAATTCCGGTGGCAATACATATAGATTTAAAGACATTAATAACATAAAAATAAGCTATATAAAATGTATATTATTCCTTCAGCGTAGATAAAAAAAATTCAAATTGTACACATAAATACGCATTTTGTAAAAACATTGCTTAAAATAAAAAATAACAAAATATAAGTATTTCAGCAATATAATTAGTATACCTTCAATAAAAATTTTAATTTAAATATGAAACTTGTACCTGCAAAGCTCTACTTAATATTGCAATATAAGTGGAATAATTCGTAACTTTCAATCTGACTCGCACATCATTCTGAATGTTCAAATATTAAACAATTTCTTTATGGACTCAAAATATATTTCATAAGAGAAATAAATGTCTTCATATATAAATATATATATATGGAACCAAAAGTGGAAAGCAGAGTGCATGCAATTTTCTTCGAACACTTAAATCACTCTAAAAATGACATGCAGCAGTCAAAAATAGATGTCAATTTATTGATAGAGTTACCTTGCAGAGATTTTTTCATGATTCAATAAATACTGCTTTGCATAATTCTGAATCTTTATGCAAAGCAGTATTTACTGAATCATGAAAAAATCTCTCTGTAAGGTTACTCTATCAATAAATTGACATCTATTTTTGACTGCTGCATACCATATTTTGCACATGATGTGAATATTTAATTAGTCACATTTAAACAGATGATGTTAGTGTGTTTTTTTTTTACATAAACCATTTACATACATAAAAATTTTTACAAACAACATTTTTCTGCTACATATTATTATCTAAGCACATTTTTATTCTTTTATTACTTTTTAAATGTACAATAATATACTTTTATTCTTTAAAATTTACTGCTATTCAAATGTATGTACATATTCGATTTTATTTTTAATTAAATACATATTTCAAACAAATTGCAAAACAATTTCATATACAAATCTTTTATTCTGATCATCAGACCTAATGTGAACTTGATACATGATTAAGAGAATGCAGCTAAAATTCTTAAGAAACAATACACATGCAATTGGGCAATTTATTATTTTACCATTATTGCATTAAAACAGTAGTTTAAATATAATGTTTGATTACTTCCCCCCCCTCCTCCATTCATTTTAACACCCATACAATTTTAAAATAATGGAGAAATTATTCCAAGTAAATTTTCTTTCTGTGGAATTTTTCCCAACCATGGGATTATTTTTATGTGAAATAACTCATTATTTCAAATTACATAATTCCTGTAAAAAAAAAACAAAGTTTTTAATTTCTACAATATTGCGAATTCATTTTTTTAAAATTGTATTGCATGTACTGCTCTTACTAATCCACACAAATTCAATAAACAGGTCATTTTTAAATTTAAAGTATTGTATCACATTAGCAGGAACTTTTTGAATACAATCAGGTCAAGCTTTTATACAATAGTCATATACAATATTCAGTTGAGGATCTGACACAGTAGCAATTTTAAATTGAGAAATTCTACGTTCACTCATAGGGAGCTCTTTAACTGCATGTACAAAATATAAAATATCTGGATCATCATTTATATATATACCTCATCTTTAAGATATGCTCTGGAAATTGCATCTGCTAAATACATTTCAGTTCCTTTTACATAAACCATTTCAAATTGATAGTTTAATAATTTTAACAACTTTCTTTGCAACCTGGTAGAAAAGGTTCCTTTGCAACTTGGTATTATCAGTTTGTATGGTAAAGTCTTTTCCATATGATACTAAAAATTTTCGGCTT
The DNA here is from genome assembly GCA_019973935.1 of Trichonephila clavipes. Classification (NCBI taxonomy): domain Eukaryota; kingdom Metazoa; phylum Arthropoda; class Arachnida; order Araneae; family Nephilidae; genus Trichonephila; species Trichonephila clavipes. Next base: position 23,893 of record BMAU01002174.1, on the reverse strand, counting down.
GTAGCCAGCGGATAGCGGTTTCTTACCATTAAGAAGTATAATTATATATTTCTGTTTATAAAAATTTTGTCAATATACCTATATTAATCTAAATGATTGAACTTATCACAGCTTTGAAGTTTTATACAACTTTCACAACACGCAAAGCAATACTTTAAAAAAAATCAGTTAATTGCTAATTACATTAATTTAAAAACTTAAATTTTAATTACATTTCAATAATTAAAAAAGGCCTATTGACCATACGCGCGCGCGTGTCTCATGCTTTAACCCGTTGGTGTGGTGTGGTAGTTAGGAGAGGGGGTGCCAGCTCAGGTGTCGTCCACGTCACTTGACCATGGTTCAAAATTACGTGGTCCGTCGCCAAAAGCCCTCGTGCAGCTGAACAGTGAGACGTTAATCTCACTCACTCACTCATGCTTTAACAAACCTTTAGACAATTTGTAATAATACACTCACAGGCACACATATATTATACACGCAGACGTGCTAGTGTTTCATGTTAAGTCTTGATTCCCCAAATTACATTTTTGTAATTAAAATAAACAGTAAATTAATAACTGTTTTATGACACCCCTAAAGATGCAAGCTGATCAAATGACATTTCATGTACAATATCAGATTCCCTGCGTCATGACGTATGGCGTCCTTTTGCGAAGAGAGGTTTTCTCTTCGTTTTGCAGCCAGCAGGAGGAGGGACAGGAAAAATACTAATGTTGTAAATAACCCAAATCACCAGGGACGCTGACATGGTTGGGGAAAGGGTAAATTTACTGTTGCATTATCATTTATAATTTTTTTTTTGGTGACAATCACTTATAATTTCCAATTTTTAGAGTAATAAAAATAGAGTCAAACATAATCTTAATAAAATTTTCTCTTTTCGGGAGAGAACATTAGTTAGTCTTCTGCCGTAATTTATTTTACATTAACCTTGCATTTATCTGTCTTTATAAAGGGTCATTAATTCACTCGCGTGTTTCTGATTAAAACAGTAATAGTACAGATTAAGACGGTCTTAATTGTGTCAGTAATTTAATAAATAGTATATTTTTATAGAACCATGAGTTTTTTTCATCAAACCTAATTATGTTAAATGTGCAAACATTTGATCTTCAAAGTGAATTTCTGTTATACCAAAATCTTGATTCTAGTTATAGTTAAATTCGGATAAAAAATTGTCTATACCTTCATGTGCTGTAATTGATAATATTTTACTTTTTGTGTACATGCGTGTTGCTCTTTTATTCTGGTTTCCAGCATTTCATATTTACACCTTGGAAGTTCAGAAACCTGCCTTACATTTTCAAGTATATAGGGAATATTTAAATATTAAAGGAGTGAAAAATACTGAAAGGCAATGCATTTGACATATATACGTATATTAAAAAATAAGTAATACTACTCAAATATATTTAAATATCTGGTTTAGAACTTTGAAATGAGAAAATGTATACTATTTACAAGATGAGTGTCACAATTTATAAAAGGTATGTTTGGAAAATTAGTGATAGAAGCTGAAAACTGTTATCTTGTACAACTTTATACAAAATTGAAAGGTTAGTAATTATAACTGAATGTCATTTTTTTGTACATTAAATATTAATTTGAATGTAAAAGTATTTATTATGTTATTTTGGAAATTTCAAAACAAACAAAAATATGGATTATATACATTCATGACTTATTTTTTCAGGGTACTCTTTTAATTATTCTTATTTGGGTTTTATAAGAATTCTGTTTGATTGAGATACTAGCTGATGTTTTTTATTAGGTTAAATATATTTATAATTTTAGTCTTTTAAAGAATATTTGTTAGTGACTATTCAATGAACACCATTGCATTTGTATAATTGATTTAATTAATATTCATTTTAATTGTACTAATATTGTGGATGTTAATTATATATGTGTATATATAGTGTTGAAATTTTGTTTGAAATAAAAAATTTCTTTTGTACATGAAATTTTTCATTTGACTCGATTACATTACACAAATAATTGTAATTAATACATTGGAATAACTTTTATGAATTTTTCATGAAAGTTTTTCAGGTTACCATAATTTTAAAAAATAAGTACAAAATTGAATGTGAACTAAGTTATTAAGAAATAAAAAATATAGATTATATTTATATACCCTTTTTTTTTTTAAAATACAATACATTAAAATCACTACAGAAGTATTAGAGTACAGTTACAAGTATCTAAAGCTCATCCTATTCATTAAAACTGAAAATTTTATTCATATATAACTTTATTTTCCAACACTTTTAAAACTTTTATTATAATAAAAGAATACTAAAATGTGTTTTATATTTATATATACTTCCTACTAGATTGTGAATATTCTGTTTCCTATCTCGGGGGTTCACAAGAATTTTATACTCATTAATCAGCACAATGTCTTGCAAAACAAAATATTTTCTAATGAAAAATGCACCTTTTTACATTTGTGGAAAACAACACCTATAATGGTGGAGTGAGCGAATATTAACGTTCAGCTACATGAGGGCTTTTGGCGACAGTCTTCGTAATTTTGAACTATGGTCAAGGAGGACACCTGAGCTGGAACTTCCCTCTCCTAACTGCCACACCAATGGGACGACGTTTAAGCTCTCGACTGATTTAATGTGCATTGTATCCCTACACGGCGGGTCTTTAGTGGTACTCGCTGTTCAGGATTGTCTAGACAGCGAGGGTGTGAAGGTCTCCTAGGACCTCACTTTGAGAACGAGAATAAATAGGAGTCATGTAAGAACCAGTAGCCATTTTTATAAACAACTTTCTTTATTTGGTTATCTTATCCAAATAGAATCAAAGACTTATTAACAGATTTGTTTAAATAATATTATGAGGTTTTAAAGATAATATCCTTTAAATTAACTTAATTAATGATCTCATTAATTAAACATTAAATAACGATCACGCAGAGATTACCACGATAAGAGATCCCAGAATTATATTTAATGATGTTCTTATTGAACATTTAACTTTAATCTCACTCCTAAAACTTTAATGAGACTTTATAAACACAAATCAATATTTACCACTCGGAATCTCAGTTCTTGAGATTAAATATCTCTAACAAGAAATCTTCAATTTAAATCCACGATAACTTTCTGCTTCAATCTCTATCACCTACTGCTCTAACTTTACTATTTCGTTTGACTTAAATACTTAACCTAATCTGCATAACAAGGAATACTGTCCGCTTTTTGGAGTTGATTGGAAATAGGTAGGGAATTAAATTTCCCTAAAAAGGTCGACTCAGAAGGTTAGTGATAAAGTTCCATATAGATTCGTCACAAGGGTATTCAACGTCTCGTATGGCCAGCGCGTTCTCCAGATCTAAACCCCATTAAAATGTGTGGGATGCTTTGGGAGGCAAGTTGCTGGTCGAAACTATCCTCCTACAAACAAGAACACCCTTATCCGTGCACTCACAGAGGAATGGGATAAATTGCCTCAACAGCTGCTGGATAATGTTGTGCAAAGTATGGCACGACGTGTGGAATGTTGCATCACACTCTATGGTGGACATATCCCGTACTGATACCTTTCTTTAAGGTGCCTGCTGACTTTTAGATGCATTGTTCCATTTCTCCGTACGCAGATCAAATGAACATTTTTTTTTTTTTTCTTTCAGATGTTTCACAGCTTTTGTACTTTCCAGAACAATAACTATTCTTTATTCTAATGTCTGAACAGTGTGGCAACTATATTTTATCCTACTAGGCCTCATGTCTCGCTTAATGTTATGCTACATAGCAATTTGTGATCCGTCCTTAGCAATTGTCCAGCAGTGTAGAACCCTCATTCAATTTTTAAAAACTGATATAGAATTTGAATTTTACGTTATTGATAATAAAAAAGAAAAACCAATTAAAGCAGTAATTAAAGGCCTCCCTAGCTCCTCTAAAATTCCAGACATAACCAACGACTTAGCAGATGAAGGTTAGCAAATAGAAAGCTGTACGCAGCTTATCTCTAAAAGAACGAAAAATTCGCTCCCCTTTTTCCTAGTAATTCTCCCGAGAAACGCGCATAATGGTAAAATTTTCGATTTAACATACCTAGGTTATTTACAAATGAAAGTTGAGGGTTACCTCGTTAGAGGAATAACAAAATGCTTCAATTGTAATAACTTTTTCATACCGCCGCGAATTGTCACATGAAGCCAAGGTGCTTAAAATGTGGAAAAAATCACACGCCACGAGAAACTGCCTAATCAAAGACAGGAAAATCCATTCTGTATTAACTGCCAGGACTACAGTCACTCGGCATGCTATACTAAATGCCCCAAATCCCCCAGCCGAAAAAAGGAACCCCGTTCGCTGACCCCAAGAAAAAGAGAAACTTCGCCACTAAATGGATTAAAGAGGGAATTTCCTTCGCTAATGTTGTTAGCAGAGTCCCCAATCAGACTCCTAGCGAAGATAAAAAAGAAGATTCCCTCCGTGGATTCCTTAGTCAAGATAATAACAATACCTCTGATTTAACCCAAGCTTTAGAACTTTTCAATATTATTTCAAATCTCGATAAGAAAACCCCCAAAATCTTAGATCTACTCTCTAAATTTAAAAACGCTAACTCAGATGAAGAAAAAACCTGCCTTCTTGCAGAAGCAATTATGGATAAAGTTTAAACTTTATCTTATTCTTAATTTTACTCATAATAGCTAACCTAAAATTTACTCTTAATATTTTTTACCTTAATTTTCTATTACTCTATTCTAAGTCTTCAATATTTTTCTTTAAATTCAAGTTCATGCAATCACTCCTAAAAGCTCACTTCCATTCTCAAATCAAAGCTGGTTTCCTCCAATCCTATTGGATCTCCATCTTTGAAGTCACGCCCTCCCCTCCAACCAAGCTTCAACACAATGAACGGAAATTGGAAATTAGAATTTTCAGGTGCCAACGCCGAAGGCGTTTATACCTAGTATGAGAAGAAAAGGAAATCCATGATGAAATAATAAAAAAAAAAAAAAAAAAAAATCAACAACCCCTCAAAAGGAGGGGGGAATGAACGAGATGCCTACTACGCCAACCGAACGAGCTGGGTTAACACCCAGAAACAGGTTGGTGACGTAGTGGCATGAATGAAGGGAAGGACCAGGAAGAAAATCCATCGCCAAAAGATGTACATGGAGGGGGAGGTGACAGCCAGAACTGACCCTATTTCGATTTGCAGTAGAGCATTTGATGTTGTAGATGTTTGAAATTAATGTGTATTTGTTGAGTTACGGCGGTTTGAGCGGTAGCTGCCATTTTGCTGTGGCATAGGCGTATTTCAATTTAGGATGTGGATAAGTGAACATTGTTTGTGCACGAATTATTGGATTGTCGTGATTTTCAATAGATCTGAAAACATTCCTAGCTAACTTAGTAATGTAACTAGAAATCGGCTCCATGTGTAGGTCGTAGTGAATAACATCATTTCTAACGTACCAAGGCGCGTTAGTGATGAGTCGGAGTATTTTGTTTTGGATAACTTGGATTTTTTTTCATGTGGGTGGCAGCCGCTGCTCCCCAGACAGGAGAAGCGTATGTTATAATTGGGCGCAGAACTTGCTTGTATAGAATGACTTTGTTTTCAAGGGAAAGTGGAGAATTCCTCCCTACAAGGGAGATAGCTAAATGAATTCTCCCCCAGAATTTTTCTGAGAGATAGTCGATATGCTTTTTTGTAAGTTAAGCGGCTATCCATGTGTAGACCCAAGTAACGAACTACCGAGACCCACTGTATGTTGTCTTCAAAAAGAGTGAGTTGAAAAGGGGGATCAATAACTCCCCATTTTCTGAATATAATTGCTTGAGACTTGTCAACATTAATTGCAATTCTCCATTGTGTGAGCCAATCTTGTAACTTGTCAAGGAAGTTTTGCATGTTTTTAAGTGTGTATTTGAGCTGGGTACCTTGCGTAAGCATGGCGGAATCATCCGCGAACAGGCAAGTACTGACGATGGGGTGTTCTGGGAAGTCGTGTGTGTAAATGTTGTATAAACTGGGGGACAGGGAACTACCCTGGGGGTTCCACTTTGAATAAGTCCATTAGTAGAAAATGTGTTATTTACACGGACCCTAAAGGACCTGTTGTGTAAATAATTGTGAACAATTTTAATTAAATATCCAGGAATTTGAGTTTGATGAGTTTGTATGTGAGGCCATCATGCCACATCTTGTCGAATGCTCTCTTAACATCTAAGAAAACACCGACAGTGTAGAATTTGTTAGCGAATCCTTCGTTTATAATATTCGTAACTCGTATAAGTTGGTGTAGCGTTGAATGGCCCTCCCGGAACCCGCATTGTTCCGGGGAATGCAATCTATGGCTTTGCAGTGTGTTTGAATTCTTTTTAAGATTATTCTTTCGAAAACCTTAGCAGTGGTACTTAATAAAGAGATCGGCCTATAATTTTGACTAAATTTATGGTCCTGATTTGGCTTTGGCAACATAACTACGTTTGCTTGCTTCCACTGTGTCGGAAAGTGATTTTTAATGAGGCATTGATTGTAGATTTTTGTTAAGTGTGTAATAGCATTTAAAGTTAAGTATTTAAGTGCAATATTTGGAATATGGTTGGGACCCGCAGCTTTGCGGTTCTGCAATCTTTTAATAATGCCTCGGACTTCAATAGGGGAAGTGAGGGGAGGTGTGAGTGTTGTGAAGTTGTTGAAGTAGTTACAAACTACATTTTCGACTTCTTCGATCTTGTCGTCACAGTAGGGTTCAACATTTTCCTGAAAAGTGACTTCAAGTGTGTCTTTGAAAGCCTCCGCTTTTTCGAAATCAGAATAAGCCATTCCTCCTGGACCATGGAGAGGGGGAATGACCGTTGCTCTTTTAGTGATTTTCCTATGTAAATTGTACAAGGATATATATATATAATATATCCTGAGGGTTTAAAGTTAAAATAAGATCTTTCCAGGTCCTGTTTTTATGTGCTTCGATTTCTTTCCTGATCTGTCTAATGAGAGCGTTAACTTCGCGTTTGTATGGTTGATATCTGGTGTTGTTCCAGAGTTTTCTGAATCTATTTTTTGCTCTGATAAGCTCTCGTATGTTTTCAGGAAGGCGGAGGTGAGGTGTGTTAATTACCCTAGTGGACGTGGAAGCAGAGATCGCATTCGTAATTACGTCAGTGAAATTTTGAACGGCCGTATCCAAATTATCTATTTGGGGATTTCCCGGAATGTTGTGATAAAGAATCTCTTGAAACTTAATCCAGTTTGTAGATTTAAGAGTTCTAAGAATCGGTGGTAAGATGTTATTTGTTATGAAATCAAAAATCACTGGATTGTGATCACTGCTAAGGGCATTTATAGTGAAAACATCAGTGTGAGCCAAGTTAGCTGCAAAGCCGATGTCAAGAATGTTGTTAGTGTGCCAGGCGTTGAAATGAGTTGGGAGTGTCAGGGGCGATAATATCCAATGCGGACCCGACGGCCCAATTGCATAAAATATTACCATTTGTGTTAGACCTGCCTGGGTTCCAGCTCGAGTGTTTCGCATTAAAATCACCGAAAAGAAAGGCTTTGTTGCTATGATTGAGAATTGCGTCCAGTTCAATAGTATTAATGGAGCCGTGTGGAGGTCTGTAAATACACGCCACCGTGATTTTAGTGTTGTTTCCTACTTGTAGAATAACCGATGTATTTTCAAATGTGTTTGAAGTATTGACGATGGCGTGATGCCTAATGGAATTTTTAACGAAGATGGCAGTGCCGCCCCGCGGTGTGTTGTACGATCACTTCTGTGACAAGTGTAGTTTGGAATGCTAACTCGGTCCGCAGGACGAAGGTGTGTTTCTTGTATCCCGATTACGTCGGGGTTGTAGTCAATGATAGTGTCTTTAAATTCATCTATACATCGTTTTAAGCCGTTAGCATTCCAGCTAAAAACCTGAGAGAGTTACTGTTCGCGTTATTATTGAATGTTAATTTTAAATTTTAGATTGAATGATGGACAGCATTTGTCCCCACTGTGTCATCATTTGTGACATGACTTGAGAAACATCAAAGTCGTGATTCGTGTTTTTCTTAACTGCAGCAGAGTACAGTTGTTGAGGAGGTGTGGAGTTCTGAGCGCGCGCTCCTGGTTTCTCCTGCCAGACGTTTTTCATTGGTTGTTTTTTCTTATTGTTGTTTGTGTTGTTTTTAGGTTTTTGGGGCATCCTGAGAAATTTGCAGGGTGCGGTCCACTGCAGTTTGCACATTTAGCTGGGGCTTTGTTTGGCTTTTTTGCAATCGGAGGTGAGATGGCCTCCTGAACATTTCAAGCATCTAGGTGCACGATTGCAAAACCTAGAGTGATGATAGAACTCCTCGCATCTATAGCACTGAGGAGGCATGTTTGATTTGTTTAGAGGTTCAGCATGAACTCTAAAAAAATCCTATGTTTGTGATATTGAAAATTCCCTGATTATCAGGGTTTTTAGGAAGGGTTACCAGAAAAAGTGGCATGTTTGTATTTGTCTTCTTGTTTTTCAACAAGGAGATGTGGTTGGGATCGAAACCAAAACCACGGAGTTCCTGCATCAATTCTGTATGATCAAAATCGGTGGGTAACCCTCTGATCACGCATTTTAATTGTTGAGTGTGTGACATCTCAAATGTGTGGGACCGCATCTTATTATCTGAAATGTAAGCTTGGAGCTTTCTATGCTCAACGATGGACTTTGGGAAAACGCGAAGTTTTCCGTTTTTTCAAATCGCCCCTCAAGTGGTGCGCCTACATGTTTCCCTAGCTGTTCTAACAGCCCGGTTCCATTTTTCCTGCATCGATAACGATGGAGGCAATGCGTTTTTCCTCGTGACCTCAGTAAAATGAGTCACTATCGTAATCCTTGCTAGAAGGAGCGTTACCGTTAGCGGTAATTCCCGAAGCACGAGAAAGCGCCAGCGGGAAGAAACATCCTTCGTAATTTCTGTTTCTTCGAGCTTCGCACTTCACTCCGAAGTTCAACGTTGGATTATTTTTCTACTGCTTAGACACGTGTGTGAATTGCTTTCTACTCCTGCTTTTGGAACGCGATAAGAGAAGATTGCCCGAAAACGCTGATAACGCTGATATTTCTAAGGGAACTGGAATCTTGTCAGATTCCTCCGTCCCTGATCTGGGCTAACATGTGATTGGCGTTGTTAGCATGGTTTGGGTGGAGAGGAGGTGTGGCCACTAGGAGGAGGGACCAATGGTGTGAAGGCGCAGGCCGTCTGCTGTGAAGGAGGCGAACTCCAGATGGTTTGCAAGCTCAGGACTTTGGAAATTAGAAAACTATTGCTATTAAAATTAAATATTGAAATTAATGTGCCCGTAAGAAAGAAAAATTTAAATCATGGAAATAATACATGTATTTTATCAGAAACAAGCTGAGAATAAATTAAAAAAATTTAATCCCTAGGGTGGCTAATAGCATACATGCTTGTTTTTTAAAATCATTGGTTTTTTGAGATCTGAATAATTTGTTTCAATTTGGGAATTGCTTAAAAATATTAGATACTATTTTTGAATAAACTAATGATATCTTGGAAGTCTGATGAATTAGTTTCATCAGGGAGGGGGAGTTAAGATGACTTTGTCTTTCCGGTATAGGTCTATTGGTATTAGTGGGTTGGGGTCGGGTTTTTGGTTTTCCCAGTAACCATGTTGGCGAAGGAAATTCCCTCGACAACATTGTTGCTAGTGAATACTTTTTTTTATTTCTGTTAGTAATAGGATAGCCTTTTTTTGGGTTTGGGGAACTTTGGGACATTTTAGTGTAACAAACGGTATGCCCGGCCAACTTCACAATTTATACAGAACGGGTTTTCTTGGCGATCTTTTATTTTGCATTTCTTGTTAAGTGTGCTTTACCGCACTTAAGGCATCTGGGGGGGGTCATATGGCAATGGCTGCTGTGATAAAAGTCGTTGCAATTGAAGTACAGGGTAGTTCCTTTAACGGAATACCCCTCAATCTTAACTTTGCATATGCCCAACGTGTTTGAGATCAAAATGGTTAAGTTTTCTTTTATTTCTGGTTAGAGTTACTAGGAAAATGGCAGTGGGAGTTTGGTACGCTTGAAATTAATTGGTTACAGCTACAATCGCTGTAACCTTGGTGCTCTAGGTCATTAATAATTTCGTCGGGTTTAGTGCAGCCAGGGAGTCCTTGGATTACTACTTTGATTGGTTTTTTATCTTTTGGTGGTAGTACATAAAATTGATAGTCTTTTTGTCTTTATCCATGAAATTGACAAGTTCTTTTTGCTCTTCGTGGGAATCTAGGTTAAGTTTGAGGGTATTTTCCGGAAGTTTTTAGATGTTATTTCTGGGGAATTTTACTTTAAGCTGGTCTAGTTGTTTTCTATAATTATTGTTAACTTTTTAAATAAACTGGCAGTGGGGTGGTATTTTTTGGGATTTCTACTGAGTTATCAGTAGGTAGATCAGGGTCTTGTACAAGATCAGTGAAGGAATTTTTGCACATCAATGGGTTGAAGTACTGGCGTTGGGGGTGGTCGGGCGAGCGGTTTTATTTGGGAAGACAAAGTCATCCACGTTATTCTTAACATTCTTTCTCTTTTTCTGAGGGGGCTTTTTGGGATATCAACTTGGGGTGATTTAATTTTTAAGTTCGGTATGATCCGGGCAACTTTGATCTAAGCATGGGGCATGGTCCTGAGCTCACTTACCAGTTGGTTTCTTGCGGCAATGGTCTCTTCGAGGCTTTCTCGGAGTTGCTGATGAACTCCATGCTCATCTTTTTTCGCCTTGAAGGTTTGCCAGCGTAAAATTTCTCCGTAGCCTTCAATCATGGTCTCTGGTTCTGTAATCTAGTCATAGCTGCCCTGCGTTTGCCGCAGTCAGTGGAAGATTCAGCTGGTAATGAACTTGGGGTCGTTGGTCTGGACAAAAACAGCGCTTCAGCGGCTTTGTAGGATAGAGATGGCGATGGCGGTTCCATTTCTATGTCACTCATAGTGAAGACGAACTAGACCCTAAAAGGGCTAGTATGGAATATATGCGAAATCTCCGGCAATAGCACAGTGTGACACAGGAAATCGTATGCGGACGTGCTAGACACGACCGGCCGCTAACGTGTCACAACTGTGATCAAGATTGCCCGAAGAAACGAACCGGTTTTTCAACTGATTACCACTCGATCTCTTCACCCTACCGAAATTCTTTCGACCACGCGGTCTGAAATGGGGACTCCCTCCCCTCTCCTCACCGGATGACCGAAACATGGATTTTCTTCCTCCGATTCGGAAGAAGAACAAATGGAAACTCTGCTGGCTTCAAAAATGAACGTCTCTCCTTCACCCCCACCTGCTACTCCTTCGATCGAGAATCTTGAAGCGGAATACCAGAGCATCGAAAACTCGGCCAGCTGCACTGAATTTATTATCGACATCAAGGGACTGATGACCAGCTTAGATAACTACGTGTTCGCCAACAACGCAGCGGAAAAAGACCGCTATTATACCCGATTGATGAAGATTTTCAAAAAATAGTACAGAACTGCACGAAAGGCTCCGAAGTGCTGAACTCGACCGTCTGAATGCCGCAATCCAAACGATTGACATGAACCATGGAATCCCGTCAAAGAATAACCCCTTCACGACAGTCAAGGGAAGAAAGGGGAACAGGAAAACCCCACGCCACCTCCAGAACGCCAAACCAATAAAAAACTGAAGACCGACGACACAATAGATACGGCCAATAGATATGACAGTTTACCTGTCGAGGACCCCCCCATCGACGAAGAAAACGAGGACGGCGACCCTACTCCAAATTTACCCAAGTATCGCAAGCCACCGCCGATCACCATCGACAACGTGGTGAATTCAGCTGCTCTCCTCAAGAAGCTACAAGCTCTCACGAGAGAAGATTTTATGGGGCGCGTGATAGCCGTGGCCTCCGCGTTTACCCGAACACCCCCAAGCCTACCATACAATCCGGAATTTTATCGACCGTGAGAAGCTAGAGAGTCCTTCACCTATCAGCTCAATGAGGAGAAGGGCTGAAAGCAGTCATTAGGGGAATGCCCTCGGATATGCCCCCTCAGCAAATCGTCGAGGCACTTCAAGATCTTGGGATTACTCTCAACGACTGCAAAGTCATGACGAATCGGAAGACGGGCTTGCCCATGCCACTCTTCCTCCTCTCCCTGCCTAGAAACGAGACCAACCGTGACATATATAACATCACGGAGATTTGTTATATGAAGATTGTTGTCGGTTCTCAAGCCCAGGAATGGCCCTGCACAGTGCTTCCGCTGTCAAGGGTTCTTCCACAGTTCCCGATTTTGTACCCGCAATCCCAAATGCGTCAAGTGCGGGAAACCGCATCTGACCCGGGACTGCAAAAAGACCCCCGACACGGACGCAACTTGCTGCCATTGCCAGGGCAACCACCCAGCAAATTACTCCGGATGCCCGATGAATCCATTAAACAAGCCTCCACCCCCTCCCAAAGTCAACGCCTGGCAGGAAGAGAAAAAGAAAAGAAGAGAAGAGCAAGAAGCCAAAAGAATCCAAGCACTCGCCGCCAGTACCACGACAATACCAGTAGTTCCATCCCTCAGCCAGCCGAGCCTCCAACTCGTCCCACGGAGACGAGGACGTCACCCCCAACAGCAAACGCCTCCACCCCAACCCCCACAACCCAGCCCCTCAAGATTCCTCGCTTCTCGGAACCCTCAAGGAGCTCCAGGACCCTCAAGTAGTGGAGCTTCTTACAATGAAAAAAATAGTGGCAATAGCCAAACAAGAAAAGACACAGGGCGAAAAGGCTATAGAACTCTGTCATCTCCTTGGTATAAAATTTAATCGTCCCCTACACTCCATACTCCATATCGTTAGCTGGAATGCTAACGGAATAACCTCAAAATTCATGAATTCGAAGACTACGTCCTCAGCAATAGCCCGGATATAATAGCCCTTCAAGAGACCTTTCTCCGACCCTGCATCCCCTTCAACCTCCCAAACTACTCCACCTACAGAACTGACCGACGCACCCACCGCGGCGGCGGAACTGCCATACTTATCAAGAACTCCATAGAACACAATAGTATCAAGATCCACACCGACGCCGTCGAAACTGCAGCAATAGAAATCATAGGCCCTAATCTCAAGTTCACCATCTGCTCCATTTACAAACCTCCGTCTGCATCCACCCCAAATTTCATCCAAGACCTCAAAAAAATTTTTCGCAATAGGAACCAATGCTTGGTGGTCGGTGACTTCAATGCAAAACACAGATCCTGGAATCCCCACCCACAACACTGCTCCGGAAACGCCCTTTTTAAATTCGCAAGAAATAACAGTCTCGTCATCTCAGCACCATCTGATCCAACAATAATTCCAGCTCAGCAAAACAGGCAACCGGCAATAATCGACCTTGGTCTATCCCGCGGGCTGAACAACATCACTGTCGAGTCTCGCTACGATCTCACCAGCGACCACAATCCCGTCCACTTCGTCGTCCACTTCAACTTCAACAATAGTCACATCCCCAACTGCAAATCAATAACTAATTGGAACAAATACCAAGATATCCTCTCAACTACAATAGCCGGCAATCCTCCAATCAACAACACAGAAGATATTGAACATGCAATAGAAAAATTTCAATATCAACATTCATACCGCAATAAACCAGTCAAGTAAATTCCTTCCCGCAAAGCAAGCTTTCACCCTCGTCCCGCTACCGATCAGATTAAAAATAAGGGAAAAGAACAGGCTTCGGAAATTCTGGCAAGAAACCCGTTACCCTCCTGCAAAAACTGAGATGAACCGCCTCACCAGGGAGATCAGAAAGGGGATCATACTTATCAAACGACGAAACTGGGATGACGCCCTCGTCGAAAGCGGCGGCTCACCCAACAACATTCATAAATTCATTGCCAGAATGAACAGGAAGCCTGTTTCCTACCCCCCTCTCCTGGGATCTCAAGGCCTCGTCTTCGGAACGAGGGAGAAAGCTGACCTTTTCGTGGACACATTAGAAGATTCATTTCAAGAGAACCGCACCCCATACGACAACGACCATATCGACGAAGTGGACAGAGTTGTAAGGCGATTCCTTCGCCGCAACACTCCGGCTACACCCCCCCTCACTTCTCCACATGAAATTTCTGAAATAATAAAAAAGCTCGACTGCAAGAAAGCCCCGGGATCGGACCAAGTTAAAAACATAGCATTGAAGTCACTTCCCATCAACGCAATCACCCACCTAACGAAGATCATAAATAGATGCCTACTACTTAACTTCTTTCCGAAGCCCTGGAAGCACGCAACAATCATCATGCTACCAAAACCTAACAAAGACCTAAAGTTTCCAATAAATTTTCGACCCATCAGCCTCATATCAGCAATAGCCAAAATTTATGAAAAAATCCTACTCTCAAGAATCCAACAGCATACAACTGACAATAACATCATCCCTGACTTCCAGCATGGCTTTCGGAAAGAAACTTCAACCTGCCACCAACTCCTCAGAGTATCGAACACAATAATCCACGGTTTCAACCACGGCAAAACAACGGGAGGATTGTTCCTCGACGTCGAAAAGGCATTCGATCGACTCTGGCATAACGGCCTCATCTACAAAATGATTAACCTCCAATATCCTGATTACATAATTCACACCCTCGCAGATTTCCTCACCGACAGAACCTTTCAAATAAAAATAGAAGCAACCATCTCCAGAACAGGCCAAATCCAAGCCGGATGCCCGCAAGGATCCATCCTTAGCCCCATCCTCTATAACATCTACACTCAAGATTTCCCCACCTCGCCAGATGTCGAAATATGCCTTTTCGCCGACGACGCAGCGATTATAAAACAAGCCGACACACCCCAAGAAATCCGAGCATCATTACAAACATACCTCATGAAGCTGAAGAAATGGTTGAAACTGTGGAGAATCTCCATAAACACCACCAAATCCCGTGCAATAATTTTCAAAAAAGGCCCCTTCAAAAACAAGCTACAGCCACTCCGCCTATTCGGAAACTCAATAAACTGGTATGACAACGTAGAATACTTGGGCGTCGTTCTCGACAAAAGATTTACTTTCAAAACTCACCTTGACAAGATCACCTGCAAGTTTAAAAATCGATTACGTATTCTCCACAAACTACTCTACAATAAATCAAAACTATCCATCAACAACAAAAGAAGCATTTATCTACAATATCTACTCCCGATCATAACCTATGCCTCCCCATCTGGGGGTGTGCAGCCACCAGTCATATCAATAAGTTACAAATCCTCCAAAATAGAGCTCTTCGCCTTATCTTAAATGCACCTACATACATTAAAAGAATTCACCTCCATAGAGACTTAAAAATTCCAGCCCTCTCCTCAAGAATCCGGAAACTTGCAACTAATTTTCACGACCAAGCCGCCGCACACTCAAATAGTCTCATCAACATTCAACCCTTCATCGACGCCCAAGGAATATACAAAATGCCTCGTCACGCAACGCAATTGAAAAGAACATTTTAAACCCCCCTGCCAGCAACGTTCCTCTTCACGATTCTCTGACCCCAGAATCATTCCTACCCGAGTTCCCTCCCGGGAATGACGTCACCCATGATGCCTCAGCAAGCCAAGTCATTTCTTTTCCAAGCGTTCCTGAGAAGGAATTTCGAGTCTGCCTGTACTCGTCCCACCGGTCATGATGTCAACTCCGTTCCTGCCCTTCCCTCCCCTCTCTCGAGGGTGAGTCTCCTTTCCTGCTTCCCCCCGCTTGTGGGGGTGTTTTTCTCGCAGCCACGTGCTGCGTTGTTGTATATTTCTCTCTTTTCAGATTCTACTCAAATGGAGAAGAAGCGCTTGCTAAGCGCTGGTGCTCCGAGAAGCCATTTCACCCTCGTCCCTCTATATTGAAGTGAAAGAACGCAAGGTAAGTGAGCTACGATTAATTCCTCCATGTTTAGATGCTAACTGCCTTGACCATGCTCTTTTATTCCCAGTGCGCCCTGTAACAGATACTAGTAAAACTAAAAAATTCAGCCCCAAAAGAGAAAAAAACGAGAAGGAAGATTCGAAGGCTTTGCTTTCCCCAAGAAAACTGCCAGACCGATCACCCCCACTATAGCTCTTGAACCCCTTAAAACGAAAAATAATTTCGAAACTTTAACCCCAGACCCTGATCCTATAATTAAAATGACAACGGAAAATAATTCAACTAAACCTAAAGCCCCTCTCCCCATTACTCTTAAAATTAGTGAAAATTATAGAGATCAAATTAAAATGATCAATGAAACTTTTCCAGATGTTCAAATAAAAACTGCCGGAGATTATTTTAAACTCTACCCCAATACCATAGATCAATGCAGAAGGCTCTCCCATTTCCTGGAATCCGACAATCAATTTCAATTCTATACCTTTCCGCTATTAGAAAATAAACCATTAAAAGTCGTCATAAAAGGATTACCGCGTGTCACCCTCCCCGAAGAAATCACAATAGACCTTGAGGACCTCGGATTTACCGTAACAAGTTGTACACAAATGATCTCTAAACGAACCAAACTAGAACTGCCATTTTTCTTAATCACTCTTCCCCGTAACGATTTTAATTTAACGATTCGTCAGCTCACCCATCTACATTACTTAAAAATCAGCGTTGAGGGATACTCCATTCGGGGTGTTACTCAATGCTACAAATGCAATAACTTTTATCATACCGCGGCTAATTGTTTTATGAAACCAAGATGCATTAAATGCGGAAAAGAACACATGACGAAAGATTGCAATATCACCCAGAGGATTGAAAACCCATATTGTATAAACTGCCACGTGTACGGGCATACTGCCTGCTACACGAAATGCCCCAGATTTCCAAAACCCAAGTCAGCCCCCAAACGATAAATAAAAATAACAATACTTTTAACTCAAATAATGTAAAGAAAATTTTTCATTTGCTAATGCTGTTTCGGGAAATAATCATAATAATTCTACTCCACAGCCTTCAATCCCGAGAAAAAATCGAGAAAGCCAAAGTTCCTTCCAATCATTCCTCCCCGCTGATATTAATTTCAATGATGTTAAAAACCTTATTGAGCTTTTTAAAATTATTTCCAATATTGTTAAAAATTGCCCAAAAACTTATTGGTATCTTATCTGCCCTTAAAGCAACCAGTGACTTTAAACAACAAGCATTTTTAATATTACAAGCTTTAATGGATTAATTTTTTACTGAATATTTTATTTTCAAAAAAAAAAAAAAAAAAATGTCTCTTTTACTTTTTAATTGTTTTTTCCTAAATTTTCGTTCCTTTTTTTCAATAGTATCTGTTTCCCCCCAATCGGGTCAGTTAGCTCTATTCATCGTAGCTCACTAGCAATGTTCTTTTTTGTTTCTCCCGCCCCTCCCCATCTTTGGGACGCTTCTCATGTCGGTTTCCGACATTTTTTTTCCCCTTCATTCTGAGCAGAAGCGCTTGCTCGCTGTCGCTCGCCATTTATCTTATTTTCGTTCGATCAATGAAACTTCCCTCTAGTGGATCATCCTCAATTTCTCGTACTCCACGTCGCTTGTTTCTCTGATCTGAACGACCACATCTGTGTGTTTTTATTCGAGCTTCACCGCCTGCGGTAGTAAATACTCCCGCGAGGTTTCTACCTCTGTTTCTTCGGTAGAAGAAACTTCGATCGACGAAATGGACGGGGATTCCCCATCTCACCCAATTGCCTGACGACATGAGCTTCTCGGAATCGGACTCTGAAGATGGAATGGAAGATAGGCGCTCGCCTTCTCCACTCCCCCACCTCCTTCCATTACTGGTTTTAAGAACAACCTAGTCAATTGCCAGTATTCTATCCTGTACATGAATATCGGCCTTGATATTCAAAATTCAATCGAACGAATTGATATGTATCACTTTGACGACGAAGAGAGAAAAAAAAAGTATGTTGCGGAACTGAACGCTCTCTTTGCTGAAAGTCGCACAAGGTTTCACGAACTACGGAGGATCGAACTAGAGAACGGAAATCAACTCTTCGATTTCCTGAGCCTCCACATCAAAACGTACGCTCCCAACAACAAGACGAAGGCGCCTTTCAATTGG
Organism: Trichonephila clavipes; assembly: GCA_019973935.1. Taxonomy (NCBI): domain Eukaryota; kingdom Metazoa; phylum Arthropoda; class Arachnida; order Araneae; family Nephilidae; genus Trichonephila; species Trichonephila clavipes. Next base: position 5,826 of record BMAU01002174.1, on the reverse strand, counting down.
TGAAAGGTCGGAAGAAGGGAAGGAGCCCAACACCACCCAAAGATACTGCAACCTCACTCAAAAAGCGAAAAACGACGGAAGTCGAAACATCGAATCAATACGACGCTCTTCCAACACCCATGGCGAAGAAACGAGGACGAGACCGAAGTGCCCGTTCACCACAACACCGTTCGACCCCCTCCACCCATCACCATCGACAACGTGAAACTGCCAAATCAGCTCCTTAAAAAGCTTCAAGGACACTACTCAGCAGAAGATGAAAGGGCGAATGGTCGGCAAAGGCCTACGGATATACCCGGAAACCCCGGAAGCTTACCACGCCATTAGAAAGTACGTCGAGACGGAAAAACTAGAAGCATTCACTTATCAGCTTCCTGAAGATCGTGAAATCAAGGCTGTTATTCGGGGCATGCCGGCCGATACCCCCGAAGAAATAATACAAGATCTCCTGACGGTGGGAATCAAGGGTCAATGAGTGTCATGCGATGACGAATAGAAAGACAGGTCTGCCCATGCCTCTATTCCTGCTCACTCTTCCCAAGAATATGATCAACAAAGACATCTTCAACATGACCGAACTTTTGCTACCTGAAGATCAAAGTGGAGCCACTTCGACCAAGATCGGCCCTGCGCAGTGTTTTCGCTGCCAGGGATTTTCCACTCGTCCAAATTCTGCACGAGGAATCCGAAATGCGTCAGGAGTGCGGTCAGCCCCCACCTCACCGGGAACTGCACGAAGACGTCAGCAACGGAGGCAACCTGCTGTAATTGTCAGGGTAATCACCCTGCAAACTTCACTGGATGCCCTAGAAACCCATTGAACAAACCGCCTCCACCCCCAAAGGTTAATTTCTGGGAAGAACGAGCCCGGAAAGAAGGGAACTACAAGAGGCAGCGAAAGCCCGAGCCGACGCAGCAGGAGCTGCAACAACCTCTGCACCAGCCTACACTCCCCACCAGTGAGAGCAACCCGTCCAAGCTCTACCACTCCCCCACCAGCGAGTACAGCCCCTGCAAGCATTCCCACTCCCCCACCAGTGAGTGCAGCTCCAGCTCCCAGACCGAGACCGACACCCACTCCTTCCACAAGCCAAACCTCCACTCAAGCTATCAACTCCACCTCCAGCACCTCCAACCACCTTCAACCATCGCCGAAACACTCAAACAGCTGCGTGAGCCCAAGGTTGTCGAAATATTTCAAGTACTTAAGCAAGTAATAGCCATCTGCAACTCTGATATGCCACTAGCCGACCGTGCCATTGAAGTCGCCGCCCTCCTCCAAATTGATCTCCCAATATGATTAGTACACCCGGAGGGAGAAACACCTTTAAGATCATTAGCTGGAACGCAGACGGATTGCATAACAAGATGGACGAACTTACATCATACATAGCCGACGAAGATCCTGACGTGGTTGCACTGCAAAGAGACTTTCCTTCGACCCAGTGATGACCTCAACCTAGCAAATTACTCCACCCACAGAAGCGATAGGCTGACCCACCGAGGAGGGGGAACAGCTGTCCTCGTCAAAAAATCCATTCCTCATCACGGCATAAAAATCAACACCAGCACTGTAGAATCCACAACAATAGTTATTGAAAAAGTCAACCAAACAATATCACAATCTGTTCTCTGTACAACCCCCAAAGAAGCACTGCTGGAAACCTCGGCCCAGATCTCCTCAAGATTTTTAGAAATAGACCCCAGTGCATCATCGTGGGTGACTTCAACGCGAAGCATACCTCTTGGAGTGCAACCCCTCACAACAACTCAGCAGGCAATACTATCGTTCGTCTTGTTCGAGCTAATGGCTTCCTACTCACAGCCCCTAACGGACCCACAAGAGTTCATACCCGCGGCAGGCCCTCCACCATCGACTTTGGAATCACCTGTGGGATCAACGATATCACGGCCGAAGTCCACTCGGACCTGTCAAGTGACCACAACCCTGTCCACTTTGTCATTTCGATCAATTCTTTAATTCCCTTCAAGCAAAACTGCAAGACCCTCACCAATTGGTATAAATTTCAAAGCATCATAGCCACCTCACTCCTGGAAATCCTCAAATCAGAGATAATGAAGAGATTGAAGAAGCCATGTTAATTTCAACACTCATATTCACAATGCAATAAATCAAGCCAGCAAGTTCAAGCCTATCCTTCACTCTATATCCAATATCCCCTTCCAAACCCGACTCAAAATCCGAGAAAAAAACCGCCTACGCAAACTTTGGCAAAGAACTCAATACCCTCCCCCTCAAGGCAGAAGTCAATCGACTACAAAAGAATTATCCGCACAGAACTAAAAAACTCGAAGGAGCATGTTTGGGATTCCCTCCAAAAAGACGCAAATATCGACACCGACACCCTCCACAAGCTGGTTTCAGGAAATAACTCTAACAATAACATCATTTATCCTCCGATTCTTAGTTCCCGAGGCCTGGTCTTCGGAACGAAGGAAAAGCAGACTGCTTCGTGGACAATCTCGAAGAATCATTCACCGAAAACAGAACCCCTTATGACGATGATCACATTGACAAAGTGGACAGGACAATCAGAAGATTTTTAAATAATTATTCATCCAGCATCCCGCCTCTCACCTCCTCAAGAAATCTGCGACATCATCTCCAAATTAAACACACAAAGCCCCAGGTCACGACCAAATCAAGAACATAGCTCTCAAGTCTCTTCCAATGAATGCAATAACCCATCTTTACGAAAATTTTTAACAAATGCCTCCTACTTCAACACTTTCCCCAGATCTGGAAGCACTGCACCATCTCTCCTCCCGAAAAAACAAAAATTCCGAATTTCCGTTAAATTATCGTCCAATCAGCCTCATCTCCTGCGTCGCCAAACTCTTTGAGAAAATCCTCCTTTCCCGAATACAAGCCTTTTCGGACTCGAACCATATCATCCCCGACTTCCAACACGGGTTTAGGAAAAAGACTTCAACGTGCCACCAACTACACTACGTACCACCAACTTGATCATAGATGGTTTCAACACCCACCGCACCACCGGAGGAATCTTCTTGGATGTGGAAAAGGCGTTCGATAGAGTTTGGCACAACGGACTAATTTTTCAAACTTATCCAAATTAATCTCCCTCCCATACCTGATCAAAATTATTTATGAATACCTAAACAATAAACCTTTCAAGTAAAAAATTAATTCAATCCACTCAAGAATTGGAAGCATCCAGGCCGGAACTCCTCAAGGCAGTATCCTTTCTCCACTCCTTTACAGCCTCTACACATACGACTTCCCCACCTCTCCAACGGTGGAAGTTTGTTTGTTTGCCGACGATGCTGCCATTCTTTCGCAAGCACGCTCCCCGGAAATTGTCAGAAAAATTTACAATCCTACTTAATCAAGTTAAAAAATGGCTCACCTTATGAGAATTTCGATCAACACCTCAAAGTCTCAAGCTATCCTTTTTAAGAAAGGGAATTACAAAAACAAGCTCAACCCATTTAAATTATTTCGAAACCACATCCCCTGGTGCGACGAAGTCCAATATCTCGGCGTCGCACCTTGACAAGAAACTCACCTACCTATAGAAACCACATACTCCAGACCTCTAAGAATTTCAAGCTAAAACTTTTACTCTACACAGATCTGCTTTCCAAGAAATCGAAACTCAATCTTGACAAAACTTATTTACCTCCAACATCTACTCCCGTCCTTTATATGCCCGCCAGATCTGGGGAAACCTGCAAATTACCTCCCAATAAGCTCCAAGTTTTACAAAACCAAGCCCTTCGAACAATATTAAACGCTCGCTTTTTACATCCCAAGAATCATTCTCCACAGAGAGCTTAAATAACCTCCATTCGCTCAAGAATTAAAAAAACTATCACTGCCGTTTTATAACCATCTCCCTTCTCATCACAACGAATCCATCAGAATGCAATCCAGCTTTCCTGTCACGGGAACTCACAGACCCCCCACCGTGCAACAACCCTAACCCGGAGGTTTCGATTAGAAACGTGATTTCTCTGCGAACTCTTTGGAATTCAACACACAGCCACGTCTAAAAAAAGAATAAGAGGTGTTTCTCCCAACCTACCCTACCGCTTCCCCCCGGGAAGGCGAAAACATCTTTTTCCTCCTCTCTCGAAGAAGCCCATTCAGCTCCAATGAACTCTTTCCGGCGCTGCTTCTCTCTTTCCTTCCCCCGCTCTGTTGAGCTACTATTGTGCTTCTCCTGCCTTTCGACGCTGCTTTTCCGCGATCTGCCCTGCGCAGATCGCTCCTGTTTTGTTTTATTTTCTTTTCAGTTCACTCACACGGAGAAGAAACGCCCTCCGGGCGTTGGATCCAAAACACGGATCACCCTTGTCCTCTAGTGGACTCGTTTTACAAACTAATTACTAATAATTTCCCTGCTCCCCTCATCCACATAATTAATTCCTACCTTGTTAACCGAACTTATAAAGTCAGAGTCAACAACACCTTCTCACTTCCACACCGCGTCAACATAGGAGTCACACAGGGTTCCCTGCTGGGACCCATTCTGTTCAACATATACCTTAATGACATCCCATATCACCCACAACTATGCTAAACCTGTACGGACGATGTACCGCAATTCTTGCTACATGCAAAAAAACCACAAAACAATTTTCTTGTTGCCTCAATAAACACGCAAAGCTCTACTAGAAGACTACTTCAATCAATGGAAAAATTAAAATTAATGTTGATAAAACCATAGCCGTTCTATTCACCAAAAGAATAAAACCAGTCATACCACCAACATCGTACTCCACACCACTGCAATGGTCCTCAGTCCACTAAATATCTTGGTTTAATACTTGACAAGAATCTCACTTGGAAACATCATCTTACACGCGCGTGACAAATTCCGGCACGCACTAAGATTAATTTACCCCCTAATTTGCCGGAATTCCAGAAATGGATATGTATAATAAAGTGCTTCTTTGCCACCGCTTTTTGCGACCAATCATTAGCTACGGATGTCCTGTTTGGGGATACGCAGCAAAATCTAATATTAAAATTTTAGAAGTAGCTCAAAATTCAATAATTCGCACTATCACAAAGGCTCATAGATATACCAGGAATTCTAACATTTATAATGCTCTTAAACTTCACCCTTTCAAGAATTACATTCAAATTTTAGCAAAGAAATTCTTTTGCTAACCTTCATAATTCCAATAATGCCAATCTAATGAATCTTGAAAACTACACCTCACATCGACCATAAGAGACCTAGGAGAATTCTTCCTGACTCTTACAATCCACCTTAATTTCTCTGCTCCTCATTCATCTGTAGATGAATGACCCAGTAAATTTTTATTTTTATTCTAAATATCTTTTATTTTATCATTTTCTTAATTTTCATTGCTGCAACCCCTTCAGGCACCACTTTAGTTTTTAATTTTCTTACTATCATGGTACAGCCAACCGAGAGGTAACTCACCCAGTTCATTCGACCAATCACAGTGCTTGCTTTCCTCGTTCCAGTTCCCAGCAATAAATCTCGATTTTCTCATCAGACTCGCACGTCAACCCCCTCCTACGTCCTACCACCACGTCATCTTCTACGTCACTCCAGTCAGCCAATCAGGTCGCTGCTTGCTTACCATCAAGGTTTCTCCCACTACCACAGGCAACATTCACTATTCGTTCCGGGACGGAGGAACGCTCCGCGTTCCATGTCCCATTAAATCATCCACAGTCATCCACAGTCAAACTTCCCATTTTCATTCTGGTTCTTGCCGCGGTAGTGTTCAGACGCGTTCCGCCTCCTTTCGAGCTTTCGCCCCAAGTTCGAAATCTGGATCCTTTTGCATCCGATAGTTTGT
>BMAU01002173.1:0-15208 GCA_019973935.1 Trichonephila clavipes | reverse complement strand
GTTACGTATTGCTCTTTAAGTATCCATTGTTTGCTGTCTGAGTTGTAATTAATCAGAATCTGAGCGGTAATTGCCCAACCCTTGTATCTATATTAATGCTGCGTCGAAGTTATTGACGGTAGTGTTGACTTTACCGCTGATTTATTATCATTAGAAGTTTTTAATTTTATTTTCGTTTGTGAGGTCAAAAAAGATAGATAAAATAGAAGATTAAGATATCGGATTCGGGCTGGGACAGAGATTGAAATGAAGCACATATTTTATGAAGTGAGAAGTCAGTTTTTATTTTAATCCTTATAATGTAATAAATTATAGCTCATTCGTATAATCTCCCGCATTTTTGACACTGAAATTCTAGTTAATATTGGAAATCTGTTAGAAAAATATGTTCAATTTTTGAAATGATAATTTTTTTCAATTCCTACTATTAGCTCACAATCTCTTCTATATAATTATTTATTTATTTATCTTGGTGAATTTTTAACCGTTAATAAAATACATTTTAAAGCGCCCCTTGAGCTGTGGAAATCTTTTATATACAGGATTATTTGGGATGACAATACAATAATTTTTAATTATTATAATTAATAAAAATTAATTTCAAGATTAAAACTAATTATTTAAAATTACAAATACAACCACGTTGCATCATTTTTATGACTTAGCGACTTCTTTTGACGACTTGTGTCAAAACTTGAAAATGTTTTTTCTCTCGCGTTAAAGTATTCAGTTGAACTGAAATCTATAGCCACACACGATTGTTTTGGAAGACAAATATTGATACTAATGATAATGAATAAAAATTTAATTACCACTTAATGGTGATTCTGTCCTATGTCTATATTATTATTATTTATATTAATTGTAACTACTTCTAATAAAAAGTAGCTAAACTAAAATTTTTCTTTGTTGATCTAAATATGAAGTAACTTAAAAATTTATATTACTTGTTTTCTTATTCAATTTCTACTATTCATTCACACTCACTATTTATTTATTTTTATCTTGGTGGAATTTTCAATCGTTAATAAAATACATTTTAAAGAGCTCAATTGAGCTGAAATTTTATATACATGATTATTTTGGATGACAATACAATGATTTAATTATAATTGATAAAAATGAATTGATTAAAACTAATTGTTTAAAAAATTACAAATACAACTAAGTGTTGGCATCACCTTATGACTTGTGTCAAAACTTGAAAAGGATTTTTTACTCACTTTTTAAAACATTCAGTTGAACTGAAATTTATAAACACGATTTTTTTGGATGACAATACTATACATTAATGATAATTAATAAAAATTACGTACCTCTTAATGTTGTGATTCTGTCGTATGTATATGCATATGTATATTAATCGTAAATATTTAATAAAAAGTAGCTAAAATAAAAATTTTCTTTGTTGATCTAAGTAGGAATTGACTTATAAATGTTTTTATATTATTTGTTTTTAAGTGATGTTTTGAAACAATAAATTTTTATATGTTGAAAATGCAAAGTAATACGCTTTTAACGCTGAAATGCTTAAGACGAATTATCAGTTAACACGAAATAGTACAACGGTCACGACAAACCACAGTCGTGAACTGTGTATTTTTCCCCTCTTGACATAAAACGAAATCCGCTTCAAAATTGACGGTTGAAAATTAAAAATTGTTTTCATCTTGCAAGATTTTCAAAATTATCATCATTTGGAGCCAAAAGAAATGGAGGAGGATATCGAAACTGAACCGACGCTTAACTAAATGTTTGAGAAAAATATCTCAGCATTGGAAAGTCATCAAAACTCTTAATAATCAATCAACACACCAAAAAGCAGACATTCTTACTAACATCATATCATCCTCTGGAAGAGATGCAGCCACAAATAAGGAAGCTGCTTCCCTTCTAGTAAAGCACTATGAAAACAAAAGCAAGCTAACCTTCAACGCAAATGACAGGAAACTGCTGCGTACCTACAGGAAAACCATTCAAGACTCAAAAAGATATAACCATAAAAATATCCTCACCATACCATTCTTAATGGAAGAGCTAGAAGCTGCCATTGCTAATATGAATCCCGGCAAAGCCCCTGGTCCCGATGTTATTTTTGGCCGCATGGTCCAACACTTTGGAAATCTTGCAAAAAAAGAACTATTGGAAATTTTTAACCTTTCATGGGCTACTGGCAAATTGCCCAAAATCTGGAAACTTTCTTTCCACCGTCATTCCAATTCTGAAACCAAACAAGAATGCTTCAGAGTGCAAAAAACTATAGGCCAATTTCCTCACCAGCACCCTCTGCAAGCTCATGGAACGGGTTATCCACCGTAGGCTTATGAACTGGCTCATCGAAAACAAAAAACTTCACTTCTATCAAACAGCTTTCCGAACCCATCATAGTACTACCGACCAGCTCTTTTACCTGAACCAGTCGATAATTGATGGTTTTCTAGAAAAGCCTCACAAGAAAACTTTAGCAGTATTTTTGGACATCTCAGCAGCATTTGATAGAGTTTGGCGTCAAAAACTGGTCCATACTATCCAAGGCACCAGAATTAATGGCAAAGCGTTATTGTGGATAAATGATTTTCTCGTGAGGAAGAAAATTTTTCCGTTAGATTTAACGGGGCACTTTCAGAATCTCGCAGAATGTGGGCTGAGTTCCTCAAGGCTCTGCTTAAGCCCCCTTGCTCTTCTCATCTTTATGAACACCATCCACCATCATATTCACTCAGACACAAATATCGCCTGCTACGCTGACGATATTGCTGTATGGCACTCACACAATGACATTACAGAATCGGAAAAGGCCCCAAACACAACACTGAAAGGTATTGCTGAATGGGCAGAGAATCTTAAATTAACCATCAACGCAGACAAAACAAACGACTGCATCTTCTCTACCGATAGAAGACACAGAAGCAGTTTTAATGCTAATATCAAAATACAGAACTCTCAAATCAAAAGTCGACCTACCCACCTATCTTGAGTAACCTTCGATCCCGAACTCCGCTTTTCAAAGCACATCGAACAAACTACCAACAAAGCTTTTGGAAAACTGAATATTCTTCGAAAGCTATGCGGAACTCTTGGGGCTCAAGACCTCAAACCCTAAAAAGCACTTTCTGCACTGTTATCAGACCGGTTTTAGAATATGCGACCCCAATTTGGACTTCGGCCTCTATTTCTGTTAAGCGGAAAAACTTGATTCTGTACAACACAGAGCTACCAAAATTATTATGGAGCAGTGTCATCAACCAATAATGAAAAGGCCGAACAAGAATGCGGCCTGCCTCCGCTAGAAAGCAGGCGCAAACTTGCCACTATCAAGTTTACTAATAAACTACGCTCATATGGTTTGGACCATATCTCTAGAAGAGTTTTTGATAAATGGAAGCATTCTACAAGGCTCAAAAGATCTTCGACTCTCAACTTGATAGTGAAATCAGAAAAGAACTCAATTTGGATCATTCCTCCTTGGAGTTCCTTCAGGAGCCCTCATTCCAAAAAACCCACCAAAGAATACCTGTTTCGAATTGGAATTGTTGCAGCCATGTTCCAAAAAAGAAGACCCTGTAACTCTCAGACAAATAGGACTGGAAACGATAGCAATACTCTCTCAAGATAACTTTGCAATCGCCTACACCGATGGTTCCTCAGACAGATCCCTCAGCAATGGAGGTGCCGGATTCATCTTACTCCTCCCAGATGGTAATAACTACAAACACAAAATTAACACAGGCATAATCGCCTCAAACTTCACAAGTGAACTCGTGGCAATTAGAGAGGCCCTTATATTATATCAACAAAACCCACATGTTATTCGATTCTACAGAAGGATTAGTAATCTTCTCAGATTCTAAATCAGCTATAGAAGCCATAAGAAACGGAGAGACTAACATCTCCTGTGATATTATTACCCTTCTAGAACAGCCGCACAACAAAAGAAAATCCTGTATCCTGCAATGGATACCCGCACATGTCAACATTGAGGGTAATGAATGTGCAGATATATATATAGCCTCGCCAAAGAAGCTAGAGACATCGAACATAAGTGCACCACCATCACACTTGATGATGCTAACGCAGTAGCCAAACATAGAATTATGAATCACAGTTTTAAAAAACCCCTAGTTACGGAATTTGACTGTCCCCGAATTATAACATCCACAATTGCCAGATTGAGAACTGAACACCTTAAGGGCATGACCCAGACAAGACAAGATCATATGTTCAATGCAAACACTGCCCAGATCTTCAACTGACGCCCAATCACATCTTGGAATGCCCAACCGTCGCAACAAAGTTATTAAAAATGGGAATGGTCCCTCTGAGGGACTCTTTGCGGGAGCTCCTGTACAGCCCTGATGCTCCCAGAATAGCAGAGGCAGTGATCAAGACTTTCGACGGAATTTAGTGATATCTACTGCATTTATTCATGGACACGAGAACAACAACTGCTCCAATTATGGACATGTCGGTGTTTGTTCAAACGTCATTGATGGAGATATTCCGACTATGACAATGAACGAATAATGCAGTTTTTAGGAACATCCGAATGAGGAAAAATTCCGAAATTAGGAACATCATGACATCATTTAGATCAGCTATACTCAACCTGTGGCCCACCGGACCTTTCTGAGTGACTCGGTCAGGCCCCGTTGCACTAACAAAATCAATTATTTAAAAACAATGTATTAAAAATTTAGTGATAAATTCTTTCAATCAAGCAATCCCATATATCGGTTTTGCTATCGATTTGTTGCAGGTAGGCATTGTGGGATAACAATTTTTCTTTTTGTAATTGTAATGGTTAGTGTCAACGAATAACAGTAGAATTGCGACTTTTTCATGGGTGAAACTAATTTTCAATTAGGCTCCCTTCACACCAAACGATTCCGAGTCTGTAGCAATCTTTCCAATTCACAGCGATTCTGAATGAACGGAGATTTGCCTTCACACCGCCACGGGTCAATCATTCTTCCATCAGTTGCTGTCAAACATGGATGCTGTTTTTAATATTTTAAGACGATTAACACGTTTCAAGCTATTAATTTCACAACTGTAATTTCATTTATTTTGAAGTTGAAATGCATAAAACAAAAAATATAAAAACGGTTTTATTTATTAATTTTTTTTATATTTTGCCTGTTAGTATCAAATGTAATTATAGTCCTAAAAGTAGTAACAAATAATAAATATGTATTGTAACTATATTATAATGCACAATTACTTTTACAAATATTATATCTAATGTTTTCAAAAGGCATTTCAAATGTTGTTATATACTATAGTTTTTGTAGCATATAATAACTATTTTTTCGATTATGTATCTAAAAATTGCTAATACATTAATGAATTAAAAATTTTACATGCCATTTACGTTTTGTTTGTTTCATATAGTATATATAGTAATAAAATGAAATCTTTTAAAAAAATTTAAATTATCGACTATGTCGGTGTTTTATTTTATTTTAGCATTCTTATATAAATATTTAAATTTTTTTCTCTCCCAAAATTAAATAAATTCTTATCAAATTGATCTCTGAAGCTATTTCAAACATCCTTCAGAATATTCCATCCCCTCCCAAAAAAACCCAACACATTTTGCTTTAAAGTATTAAAAAGTAAAAAATAAAGTTTTCAAATTTCTAAAATTGAATAAAATAATACATGCAAAATTAATTTTGTTATTTGCGCAAGATTAGCAGGAATAAAATATAGCCTACACACTCGGCGACAAGAACTAGAGTTAGTTTACATAATGAAAAAGAATACTACGAATAAATACCACACAAAAATATAAGCGCCATCTATGGACATAAAAACAAACTCATGCTAACCCTAACAAGAACATTAAAATCTTTAAATATCTAAAATTAGCTTCTTTACTAGAAACTTTATGTTATATAATCACTAATAATATAAAAACAATAAAAATAAACACTCTATTTGTTTAAATTCACTTTTTCTTTAATAAATAGCTCCCGGCTGCTGGTGAATCACGGAAGAAAATCTGACATGCTGAATCACACGTAAGTCAGAATGACGGCGGATTGAACCGGTTTTGTTTGGTGTGAATGCGGGAAGCGAATCTTGGCTTATTTGAGCGGGAAATTACGAAGCCGAATCCTAGTAGATCAGACAAGTTTGATGGTGAATGAATCGGAGTCGTTTGGTGCGAAGGGAGCCTTAGCCCTCATGCGTTCCAAACAATAAATATCTAGAGAATATTTGTTATTTGTGAAGACGATTGGGATCTTGACTGTTTCGTAGGGGAAAAAAGCATGGATCAACAACTTGTTTAATTTGTCATCAAAATGCTATATTTAAAATATATAATTTTGCTCGATTTGTGTATTAAGCCCAAATCTCTCTTTCAATACCTTCTTTTTCAAAAAAAATTTAGGATCGCTTTCAAGACGACATAAGTTGGCTTTCTTAAAAAATCTTTGCGACAGCAAAAAAATATTTGGGGGTGGGATGAAAGGAAATCAAAACTACCCCATAACAAGGTAAAAAAAATGCATTAAACTTTTTTTGTGAGTAGAGATTGATTGGGTTTAACCCTTAATGTACCACATTATAATTTACTGCAGTTTCTGTCATGAAATATTTTTTTCTGAATCACTACATTGAAAATTAAGGGATACACATATACAAAATACTTAACTTTGGGAAATTTAATCCGTTAGAGCTAATTAATTAAATATATTCAACTGCAAAACTAATTATCTACACTGTTCACTTAAAATGAATAGTCAAATCGTTTTCTAATGTCTTCATTAACAAACAAACAAAAAGAAGACACTTATCTTTTGACATAAACTATTTTTTTTCGGAACAAGAATGACAATCTTCGTAGTCCACTGAAAACATAATTTCTGCTATAACACTATTTGCCTAAAATATTCATCATAGAACCCGTGCTGCTATATATATATGTTGGAAGAGTGGATTTCAAAGAATATTCCAGCTAAGTATCGTCAGAGTATTCGTAAAAATGGTTATTCTGTGTAATTTAAAGTGAAAGTGGTACTTATAAGTACTGTCGGTAGATAAAGGGTTAATAGAGTTTTAGAATAAAATCCCAAACTATCAATAGTTTGACCAATTTCTGCATTTCAAATGTCTTTAATCTTATAGCGTTTGCCCTTTCCCCTTCCCTTACTCCTCTTGTTGCGGCCCGCATGAAATAGTTGTCATATGTATGCAGCCCGGCTGAAAAAAGGTTGAGTACCGCTCGTTTAGATGCACATTCCAACGGTGAAATGAATAACAAAATGAATGACATCGAATAGTTTGTTCCCGATTTGATGTTAAAAAAGACAATGAAAAGGAGAATATCAGGTTATTTTCCAAAAACTCAATAAATGTTTTGATTTTCGAAAATCTTTCGTAATAAAATTCATTAAGTTTTTGGAAATATGTTTGTTTTATTGATTTTTTATTAAATACATGCATATCTATGTGTGTGTGAGTTTTAATTTTTTAACACGAAATTCTTTCAAAACGAAAAAATAAGTCTCCCACAGTTTCGTGTTAAACGATTATCACTGTATAAATTTATTGAACGTTACCTGCCCACTTCACAGAATATTGTACGACGATACATTGTTTGAAAATTGTTGAGATATTTAAGTGCCAGCACTGAGCTTTCGATTGTTCTGAAAAACATTCTCTTAGCCCTCGTCTCTTGATTTTAAAAAGACAGAATTTGAATTTCTAAAGCATTATATTGATCTTATACATCCCATTATCCCCTCCCATGTCGGATTTGATCACCGTAAAACCTATTTTTAGCAGATTTCTTGTCAATAAAAGAAGCATGCTTGCGACATTTCAAGTCTATTGATCTGCTAGTTGAAAAGGGGAATTTTTTTTTATATAAAACCCCAGCAATCCCTTTGGGAATCAATTTCTACAAAGCACGTTCTTAACGGATTTTTACTGAACAAAAAAGAAGCAAGCTTGCCGAAATTCAAGCCTGTAGATCTAATAATTCCGGAAATCTCGTGATGAGTGAATAAGTGAATCGCTTTTCTCCCATAAAGAGAGAGATAGATTGGTTGATTGATTGAAAGATTATAGAGTCATAATCCGAGCTTTGAAGTATGTAGTTTAGTTTATTCAAATACAAAAGAATCCTTTTCTGAATCTTTATATGGAAAACTTACTTAATCTTATAACTAATTACTACACTTGACTATTTGTTTTTGTTATAAAAAAACGTGTTTCATTATTGTTTTCTGGAATTGATAGAAAATATATATTGGCTTTTGCTTGGAATATTTAAAAAATATTAAAGTTATAATACATAAATTATCTCCCTTCTTAAAATTATTTTCAAGTTTTAAAATATAAAACGAACATTACTCAATATTTCTAAATAAAGAGTTTGGCTGTTGATAAAAAAATATTCAGATGAATATCGTAAATTAATTAAAATACTTATTTTAGCAGCTAATCATTTAAGTATATTTACACATAGCAGAAACTATCAGCAAGATTATATTTAATAAATTATTTTAAAATGAATTTTAATATTAGTGAAAAATGATATGTGTCTCTGTTTTAAATTTTTGTTCGAATTCTTATTCGTATATAAAGAGGGAAATAAATTTATTCTTCAGCTTGTGGAATGTCTTTCGCCGTTTTGAGTTCTAAGAAGGGAAAAAAACAAGAAATACGATATTTAAGTCAGACCCAAACAGTGCTTTTTCATGCAAAAATAGAAATATTTCTCGAGTTAAAAATATAATTCATTACACTTTAAGTTCCTCGTCTTTCTTCTTCACTACTAGCACTTGTTGACAGGTTCACCAACCAGACAAGGTTAAATTCATTTCTGAATTATTTTAAGTGTTACATAATCCTTTTGTTCTTATCACATTAGCTCATTTTTATTCGTAAACATATAAGTTCTCGTAAACCGTTTATGAAATTATCTTCGATTTAAATATCTTGGAATTTGGAATTTTTTATGATGTTTGTCATATACTAAGTTAATGTATCAGGGCCCTCAGTCAAAAATATTTCAAACAGAATTCAGAAAGTACACCGTTTAATTATATTCAATGGAACATCATTTTTATAGCTCTAAGATGCATTGATGCTGATCAAGAAATAAAATATTTTCTTAAACTGCATTGGTTCAAATGTAGTTTAACCAAATGTTTACATCAGAAGAGGTTTAAATGGTACTTTTTAAGAAGTCTGTTTCTGTGTGGTCCCCAGTTTCTATTATCATTAACTTTTAAATCGACGTATTTTTCAGATCTTATTTTCTTAAATTTCGTATAAGCATTATTAGTCCTACTAAGTTTTGATACAAAATGAAAAATTGTTCCATTAGTAGTTATTCACTAAAAACAATATAGAAAACTTAAATTAATTTTAAAAAATTACATTATCTTATTTTAATTATTTTACAAATCAAGAAATAAATCCTCAAGAACGGAGAGATGTTATTTACAACTATTAGTTTACTGTATGAATAGATATTGCCAATATATATATAATCTGTCTTTTACAAAAAAAAACAATAATATAGAAAATATATTTTATTGATGTGTAGGGGTTTTTTTTTCATAATCTTTTAAAAATATTGGTACTTTTCCATTTCACAGAGGCAAATCTCACCAAGTTGATGTTATTGGCTACAACACATAATATTCATAAATAGTAGCTCTCATTGGTTTTTCATCCATTTTTTATGCATTTTGAAAAAGATCTTGCTATTAAGAAAAGAGCATGACTTGTTTTGCAAAAGGGGTGGTAAAAGGTTACCAGAGGGAATATTCCGTTTGGCGTCGGTTTTTATGATTTTTGCTACTTTATCGGCGGCGCTGGCGAAACGGAAAAGTGCCAAATTATTTTACCACGTTCCATTTAATTAAGTTTAATCCACAGTTTCTGTCCTGGCCATGATGTGTTTTATATATAGTTATTGTAAATTCATTAGAATAGAGATCTTAGGAGAGTTTTTTTCTATTCAGAGACCACATTAAGTGATTCTTGTATGCTAATAATTCCGCATTCGTTATCTGTATTCAGAGACTACTTTTGAAAAATTGTAATTTAACATGTACTTTACATTTTGATCCGTCACACCAAAGTTCTTAGGTTCAAAATTTTGGTCAAATGATACCACAGAAATGTGGTAATTTAGTGGAATTCTGAGGCAGTTAAAGTTTATCGTGGTTTATGTTAATTTTATACGGTGGCGTATTTATTAAATTTACTTATAGGACGTAGAGAGACGGGTTTTTTTTAGATTTATTTAATTTGATTTGATGGAATTATAAATAAAATATAGTCTGTATTATCAAGTCTTTTGCCTTTTACGAGGCTCTGCTTATTAAACAAGTTAAATTGAATTTCAAAAAGTCTATTTATGAGAAAAATGTACATAATGGTTTTAATTAAGTTTAAAATAAATTACAATTAAATGGAAATATATCTTTTAATATTTACATTCGACAATAAGATAAATACACAAATCAAAAGTTTTATTCTTTACTTATAAGCATATTTAATTTATTTAGAATGCTTGCGATGCTCTAAAGGCCGTATCACACGTGCATTTTCCATGCAACTTTTTCGTCCAATTTTTGGCCTAATCTGATGGGGAAGGGTTGCCGTAAGCAAAACGACATGCTCTGACGTCAGCCGCGATCTATCTCCACATTGAAAAATTGCTCGCCTATTTTTCTGCTTCGGAAAATGAACATCCAAAATTATTTCTTCTATTTCGCTTGCGCTTTTGTTAATGAGTGTAACAGAAATGGAGCCCCATCCTATTTAAAATATTATACGCCGTTAAAATATTATACACCATTAAAATATTATACGGCATATCTGATGTGTTAGACGAAACCGAAGCCGCCATCTTGTTTATGACGTGGGATGCCGAAGAACCCCATTGGCTAGAATTTCAAGCAACTTTTATTTGGAACAATTTTTTGAGCTCACTAGCAAAAAGTTGTTCGAAAGCCGTTGCTATAGCAATTGAGTAAATATTGCACGAATTGGACGAAAAATTGCTTGAAACGTGTAAGTTCGATACGGTTTTAAGCAATTTATTGTGATTTATTTTGAGGCATGAGTGTATACATACTACTCTCTTTCAAACATAGTTTCCAATATATATGTACGGTGTATTTATCACATTTCTTTAATCCAAATAAACTAATTTTAGATTCTTTCATAAGAACTCTAGAAGTATTCAAATCAATGTTCGAATTAAAATGATTCAAATGCAGCACAAATATTTCTGTTGCCACCTTTGGAAACTTGATTGCATATCTGAAGTCATCATTTTGAATCTTTTCGAAAAGGAAAACATCTTTCAGACAAAAAGGCAAAAGCATTTCCTAAGGTATCATTATTATCAAAGTTAAGATTTTCTTATTTCTTTCGTATGACTATCTCGCTATGCAGGAGAGTTGCAAATAATAAAAACGCTTCTTTTATGCTTTATTGCATTGACTACTTTATTTACAGGTAGATCTGAAATGAGTTGTTAATTTTTCTCGAGATTTAGTTGTTCCGAGAAAGTCATGAATATTAAAACAAAATACTTCTTTATATTCTCATGAGATAATTCTCAAAGTCTTCAAATAAATAGTTCTTTTAAGTTCTGATACGAGAGAGAGTAAGTTTAGTTCTTTTTTGTGTGCTATGAAGCAACATTTGTTTTATTTTACAAATAAATTACAGTTTCATGTGTATTACTAAAATAAGCATATTTTTCCCATGCAATGTTTTGTTAATTCACATTGAAAAACTAGTTGCCACAGATTTATTTGAAAATAAAATGTTAAATTTGAGTGGATTGTAATCTTTGGAATATATATGTAATTTATGAAATTAAAAAATTCCACTCATCGATTTGATTATAAGAAATAAATACTGTGTACTTCTTTTTTTCTTGCTTTGTTATTCATGTCTCAAAAAGACAGTATCTTTTTTGGAATAAAAGGAATACTTGGAGAGAGCATTGCAAGTATCGATTTCCACTAAGAGCAGTGATAACACTGAATCCTCGTTGTGTAGAGAGAACCCCTTATCTCTACCAACGGTACTTATAAGTACCACTCACTTTAAAATTGCATAGAATGACCATTTTTATGAATACTCTGATGATACTTAGCAGGAATATTCTTTTAAATTCCATCTTCCAAGATATATGACAGTACGGGTGCTATGATAAGTATTTTAGCGAGAAAGGCGAATAGTTTTATAGCAAAAATTGCGTTTTTCAGCTGACATTTTGAGCGGATTGCGAAGATTGTCATTTTTGTTCCGAAAAAGTAGTTAATATCAAAATGTAAGTGTCTTATTTTTTGTTTGTATGTTAATGAAGACTTTAGGAAACGATTTGGCTATTTGTTTTAAGTATAAATAGTTTATATAATTAATTTTTCACAGTTGAATATCTTTAATTAATTAATTAATTACTTCTAGTGGATTAAATTTCCCAAAGTTGAGTACTTCGTTTATGTATACCTCTTAATTTTCGATGCGTTGATTCAATAAAAAAAATATTGCATGAAAAAAATTATAGTAAATCATAATGTGTTAGATAAAGGGTTAATGCAATGATCCCCAAACCCCGGACCTCAGACCTGCACTGGTCTGTGGAGCAAATGGTACTGGACCACCCAAGAAACATTAAATTATTTCAGTTTTATTTATTGTGGTGTGTTTCTCCAGGATTTGTACGACTTTTACTTTACATTCATTTTTTGGTGTAAATGTATTTCATTTTGGAGTCTTATTTAAATACAATTAAATTTAAAATGAAATTAAAAAAAGCAATGTCCCGTCCCTTCCCCCTCAAAGGGCTGCGGTAAAACTATCAAACGTTGATTGGCCAGTGTCTATAAAAAGGTTGAGGAGCACTGGGTTAATGCACGTTAAACCCGTCGAGTCTCAAAGGCCTCGTGATTATAGTGCGACGTTAATATTCACTCACTCGAACGCCTAATGTCGATGTAGAGTAGAAATTTGATGAGTCGGATGTCAGTTCATCTTTTTCTTTTAACCAAGGCTTAAAATTACAAAATCCGTTACCAGTAGGATTTGCAATCCATGTAATAATTTCAATCCAGGGATTGGTCCTGGGATTATAATTGGGCTATTTATTAAAAATACCTATACATAAGCATAGTTAAAATTTCATAGTAAAGCTGATATATAATTAAAAATTGGTTTAATATTATTTTTTACTGAAATAAATCAAGACAAGACTTAATTTATCATAAAAAAACAAATAGAAATAGTACATAATGAAATTTAAAAAAAAACATTTGCTCATTTCTTGTGTTTTTGTAAATAAGCTTTAAAAACACAGCTCGTCCAGCATTTCATCAGCTTCTTATTCAATTCCTACAATTAGCTCTCACTCTCTGTAGAGATTTATTTATTTATTTATCTATTTATTTATCTTGCTGGAATTTTCATTCGTTAATAAAATACATTTTAAAGTACTCAATTGAGCTGAAATTTAATATACAGGATTATTTTGGATGACAATACAATAATTTTTAATTATAATTAATAAAAATTAATTGATTAAAACTAATTGTTTAAAGAATTACAAATACAGCGACGTTGGCGACTTAGCGACCCCTTTTGGCTACTTGTGTGAAAACTTGAAAAGGTTTTTCCTCCCGTTTTAAAGCATTCAGTTGAACAGAAATTTTATATACACGATTGTTTTGGATGACAATACGATATTTTAATGATAATTAATAAAAACTTATTATCACTTAATATTGTGATTCTGTCATATGTAAATACATTTTTATATTAATTGTAACTATTTAATAAAAAGTAGCTAAACTAAAATTTTCTTTGTTGATCAAAGTAGGAATTGACTTTAAAAAAATAATTTTATATTACTTGTTTTTGTTGCAAATTATCCAGCCGAAGAAAACTCTCTTTCAGACTCTACACTAGTAGGCTTTATCGTCTTTAAATAGGAGTATGTTCTTCCCAGATAGTCCTTTCAAAAAAGGAGACATTTATCTTGAATTTTTGATGACAGTGTCTCAAATCTAATAAGCCGCATTGGAGCATTTTCCGCTTTGATAACTTTATCTAGTTCTTCTGCTACACTTAAAGGTTTTTGTGTACAAATTAATTCAGTTATTGAATTAGAATGTAAATCAATTTCAAGTGTTACCTCATTTGAAATAGAAGATCCAGTTGCATAAGATGTTAGTAATGCAGTGGGATTTGAAGTGTCACGTCTTTCAAGGAGGCTCGCTATATTAATTTACGGCATTTAATTGAAGAATGAATTGTGACAAAATCTATTTCTGAGACGTTTCTTATACCATTATATAAGTGCTGCAGTTAACCACTTAGATCTGTGGGACTTTCTCGCATACGAGAAATGAGAGCTGCAAATATTTTTTTTTTACTTATAGCGCACAAAAAATTCTGCGTACATATTTCAGAATAAATATATATATACAGTCGAACCTCTATATTGCGAATTTTTCCTGGAACCTTGAACATTTCACGATTTTCTTCGTAAAATAAGCTCTCTATAGCGAAGTGCATTTTCTATATAACGAATTTTTTCTTTTGTGATTCAATTTTTGTTCTCCCTTTTTTTTAAAGTATTTCTGAAAAAATTTCAAATTTTTCTTTC
This sequence comes from Trichonephila clavipes, assembly GCA_019973935.1. NCBI lineage: Eukaryota > Metazoa > Arthropoda > Arachnida > Araneae > Nephilidae > Trichonephila > Trichonephila clavipes. The sequence goes on along the minus strand of BMAU01002173.1, from coordinate 555 downwards.
TATAACTCATTTTATGGTGGTCATAAATCTTGAACTGGTTTTATTAGATCCTAACTCGCTGAGAGCAATAGAGTTCTTGACGTTTCATCCAAGAAATGCAACCTTTAAACCCAGTTAACCTTTATTGCCCAGTTCACTAGAAACATCTTAGATATCCTCTTTCACCCTCAGTGGAGTTGTCCCGTGTTATGATTATAAAATAATGTATGTTTAATAGTACTTGTATGCTTTAAATTATAAAATGTCCTTAAAATTCATTAATTTCTTAGTTTAAAATTGTTTTTAATATTGAAAATACAGTGAATTTTTCGCCTTTTTTTATTTTGTTTTTCTTGCAGTTTTATTTTTTATGGGTAAGATATAGATAAAATAAACATATATTAATTTTTCAAAAAGGTGTGAATAATTAGTTTTTTTAATAAATAGTGTTTATGAATTTAAAATATTTGTTTTATGTGGTTTATAAATTACATTAAAATATGAAACTCTATATAACGAATTTTCCATATAACGAACTTTTTTCCGGGATTTAGAGACTTGGTTATATAGAGATGT
>BMAU01002172.1:0-67129 GCA_019973935.1 Trichonephila clavipes | reverse complement strand
TTTGTTTCGCTCATTCTGTGGGTCATCAAATTACATTTTGATCGCTACGTAATCGTAAATACTTGTTTTATTAATAACAATTCAATATGTATATATATTCATAATGATACAAGTTGAATGACGGATTGACCGAAAGCTATGGTTTTCACTCTGACAATGAATCGAGTTTCTCTAATATTTTTGTTTAATATAAACGGAAAATTTTTAAAAGCTTAATATTTTATCACTTGATATCAAACTCTCTCTCTGTAAAAATAAAAAAAGCAGACTTCCAAAATTAAGTAGAAACAAAAAAAAAAATTTTTTTTTCTCATACTTTCAAGCTAGATCAGATTTTAAATTACTCATTTTCAAACGGAAATTAGTATATATCCTTCCATAGTATAATCATATATCTACACACATACTGCATAAACTCGACTCAATTTGTTACTAAATTTATATGCCAAATAGAATAATGAAAAAGTGGATTTCAATTATATGTTACCGCTAAAGTAATTATTCATATATAAATACATATTTGTGAAAGCAATTCTTTTTTTGTACCTAATGAAATTCGAGTTCGAACAAGACAAAAATTGAATTACATACTGCCTGTGTTATAGTTTTTAATTAAATGGTATGAAAAGCCTAAATTCTCTCCACACGCCCCTCTCTTGCCCATACCATGTTTAGCGGATTCGAAAAACAGTTGACAGGTGCAGCCATCTAGCGAGAGAAAATCTCTACAAAAACTGTCCTTTACAGTATTTTACTAAAGATAGAAAATAAAAATTTATGTATAAGTTTATTTATATAGTTAAGTTTATAATAGCTAAAATTTTTGCAGTAAATTTAATTCTAAAATTTAAAAGGAAACAGAGTATTAGACGAATTTTTTTATAAATGTGAATAAATGAGTCTTTCACACATACACAAAAAACAAATCACTAATTACAAAAATGAAATTAAGCTAATAATTTAAAATATCACTTGCCTGTACAAATTCATTCTGATATAAGAACGAATTCATTTACCTTTAAAATGTACATTAATATTACCAATAAATATATATTATAAAAAAAAAAAAACATAAATTTTCTTTATTTATAAGTGACTTCTTTTTCTTACATAAGGATAAAACTCGAAACATGTAATTCATTTTCAAAGTATTTTTAATCACAGTAAATGGATTATTAAAAATTATATAACAATTTTTTTTATTTGTAATTGAGTTCCTCATTTACTAAGCTCAAATATATATTTCTTCTACAAAATTGAATCCATTAAAAATATTTTGATTTACTTGAATGAAAAAAAAGAACCGATTGTTATTTTTACAGTGAAAATTTCATACGCAAGGGAATTTAGCTATTATACTCAAGACACGGAAGAAAAAACTGCCTGAAAACTATCTCCCAAATTGGGACAAAACTAATTTACATATTTGTTTAGGAAATTTTTTATCTATTGTAGTTTATTGCTATTAAATGTGTTAAACCTTCTCATAATAATCACTTGTGTTTTTCATTGTATTTACTTATAGTCTTTAGCATACTCACCAGTGCTCGTTCATGCATTGAGCACCCATGTTTACTGGAAATAAATTTCGATCCTCCAGTGTGAAGGGGACTCGTAGATGTTCTGCGCCCAGGGCCCGAAATGAGCTTAAACCGCACGGATACTTACGTAATAAGTATACTGTAGCGCACTTATTAACATTATCAGTCAACTTCTAGGGTGAATTATACATTATTTTCTGTTCTCGTCAAAATATCCTTTTAAAACTGTTAGAACTATATAGCTACCTTCGCATCTTTGTCTGGATTTAAATCATTGTTCTAAAACACACCTTAGTGGAATTTTAATATTAATATTTATCGCTATATCAAATGTTGATTCAAAGACAACTATTTATTTAAATTTAGTAGCTTTTTTAAAGGAAAAGAAGAAATATATGCTTGGGTAAACTGTGATTATTTAATGTATTTCAGATTAATATGTTTTTTACCATGATTATCTGTCATAAGCTCATAACTGTGTGGGATTCTAATTTTTTATAAAGCTTAATTTGATTTGAAATTGTTTTCTGTTTTAATGAATATACGCATTATAAATTCCGACGTATAAAGCCACTTCTAACCCAAAAAAATAAAATCCATAAATAAATAAGCCTGTATCGTTCCATCTAGATTGTTAGTTATTCAGCATTCTTTTTTTCAATTATATCAGATTTGCTTTCGTTCCACTCACAAACTATACTTAGACTTGAAAAGACAACAATATTGAACATGTACATTTCGGGTTTTTTAATTAAAAAAAAATGTATGTTATATGGCGAATACAGCCAAAAGTTAAAAAATTGCTGTTTGAAAGTACAGGCGCGATTACTATACGCTCTAATATATGGAAGCTAAATTTAATGAACATGCATTATTTATAATTTGAAAGGCTTGATTATAAACTTTTTTTTTATTTCAAAATAGATAATGTCTGTGTAGTTGTTGCTATTTCTGATTAAATCATAAAATGATTCCGAAACATTTAAAGAAAAGACAAGATGTGTTCCACAATGCAGTGAGGATTCTAAACCACTTGAGAGATAAAAAAAAAATGTGAATTTAAGAAATTTTTGTTTATTTTTACCTCCAATGATTGATTGATAAAGTATCAAAATTTAATGTTACTCCGTATAAATTACAGTGTAATATTAACAGATTTGATTCAATTTATGCTTCACTGTCGACGCGAGAGCCTTAAGGACGAACCTCTTAATTTTGGACCATGGTCAAGTGACGAAGATGACACCACCTTTTCGAAACTTTACGCCACGCCAAAGGGAGCAATTTGTGCTGGACGAAAAATTTATCGTAAATCAGCCACTGTGCATGGCGGCGCACTAAGTTTCGGATTCGAAACCATGGCAATTGGGCTGCCGCAAAGAGGAATGCATAATTAGAAAAGGTAAAATAATTACAAGATAAATCGTGCAACGTTCTAAGTACAATAAATGATTTCTCAATAACACAGACGATTCTGAAATACAATTTAAACTTGTAAAAAATCGTTTAAAGTTTACTTCAGGAAGTAAATGTATACAGATCATTACAATTGGTTACTCTTAAAAGCTTTTGATTAACTTTGAGGGAACATTTTTTTCCTTTTACGAATCAATTATGACGTAATTTTGTATTAAAATTTTGAGTAAAGTCTACCTATTTTTGAGATATATACATTTGTCCTCTTCTTCTTAAGTTTGACATCTACAATTACTTGCAGCATCAAAAGTGAAAACAAGGTGTAGAAACTATCACAATGAATGGATATTTATATAGGTTCTTAATGCTATTGCACAATAAGTGTTGAGTAGCAGAAAGACCCAATTTTAATTTCACAAAGGAATGAGTTCATTCTTAAGTTTGACATAAAAATGCAATTGCGAATATTCAATTCATTGAGTTATGCTCAAATAAGGAGTGTTTATTACTGAAGTTTTCATTTTAGTTGGAAGTTACTATTAAATCTAAATTATATGCATCTTATAATCTCACCCTTTTAAGGCAAATTTTTAAAATATAAGAACAAACATTACTAGTAATTCTGAAGAATTTGTGTATGATATAAAAATCAATGACATGTTTGCATTCAATATATTTACTGAAATACACACTCAAAATCTGTGAGTCTCAAATTTATTTCGGGTAGTTATTAATGTAACCGGCTATTTATAAATGGATATAATTCTGTATTTTGGCTAACAACAAATTTCAATTAAAGATTAATTTTATTTAGAAATCCCTCAAAGTCAAAGTAAAGACCTTATGAAACATGTAGTTTTTCACCAAGAGAAATAGCACACTATAAATTAATGTCAGATAATTTTTTTTTTAAATTAAGAAATTTATCTTTTACTTAATATTTAAGTATGATTTACTTCACCTACGTTTTCATATAATCAAATATAACCCTACTATTCATTGCCTAAGGTAGAAAAATGAGATTTTGATAACAAAATATCAACACAGAGACATTAATAATAAACTTCTTGTAAACAGGTCTCGGAATAATCAAATTCCTTTAAAATTACTATTAAAACTTATTTGACAAATGATAATAAGAAAATTGACTGTGTGTGTGCAATATGTAACATACATTCAAGAAAGCAAATTGACAGCAGAAAAAAAAATCTATTTTTAATCACATTTGTAAAATATATCAACTTTGTCCTTGCCCGAGGGCCTTAGCTGAGCATAATGGAACGGCCTTCACGCCTTGGGTGACCCTGCCAGGAGAATACTCTCCCGACGTACTTCGCCCGTTCCACCCAGCTACACCCCTTCCTCGGCTATGAGCACACTTTGAGGCGTCCAGCAGGTCCGTCTAAGGTGGACACATATCAGTTTTCGGCATCCATCAGCGTCATAAGCACATTCTTCATATATTGTAATATCTACAATAATATAATATAGCAGCTTTCAATGTCCATCAGCTTCGTAATTACAATCCGCATATATTGTAATGTCTACAATAATATAATATATCAACTTTCAACGTCCATCAGCTTCGTAATTACAATCCGCATATATTGTAATGTCTACAATAACATAATCCATCAGCTTCATAATTACAATCACCACATATTGTAATATCTACAACATAATATATCCTCCTTAAGCATTGACTAGGTTCATATTTACAATCTTCATACATTGTATACAAATCGAGTATTTTTTCGAGTCGCTTGGAGAACGTTCTTCACAGGAACATTTTTCAAAGCAGCTATCTGTTCAGCAACATGTATAGCCATACCCGGATGTGACCATCGAGTTCCCTTTGGACTCTGGAAAAAAAATTGGAAATATTATTAGAAACTTTGGATGACATAATTAATAAGTGAACAAACTGTTAAAATTTATTTTAGAAATATTGTTCAAAAGTACATTTATTCCACTCAAAACTAATAAAAATTGCTTTAGAAGTAAATTTCAGTTTTCCTATTCGAATACTAATCATCGATTCAATATTGATGAATTAATACTTAAAGAAAACCTTATTTAACACATTTCTTTTGAAATTCCTTTAATAAAATTTGGTTAAAAATGCTCTGATACAACAAAGCATGATTTCGAACCTAGAATTTAAATATGTTTCAAACTTAACAGCCTGGTGTTATTCGGATAATGGTGCTGCTTCAGTCAATAAATACTTTATTTTGCTTTAGAACTAACTTTGCTTACTTTTTAATTTTTCCTGAACAAATGATTTTTAAAGGAAGAATAGGTGGATTTAAAGCAATGAAAAATTAAATTTCACATTTTAATGAACAAACAGTATGATACAATTTTACTTTTATACAATAGAACAGGGGTTGGCAACCTATTTCACACGAGAGGTACAATTCTCAGTGGTACCCTGAATTACTCAACAAATGTGTCAATTTTTGAGAGGATGGAAGATGATAAATTTATAATGGTCCTTATTATACGAAGATCTCCAGAATTATGGACAATTGCGAAATTTCGAAAAAATCGGAAAGATATCTCGAAACATAAATTTACAGCTATTTTGTGAATTATTGGATGTCATTGCTGGTGATATTTGATTGTTTGAAAAGAGAAGATCGCGTGCACTCTGCTCTCCGCTTTTGGTTGATTTCGAAAAAGGCAAGAAATTTCTCTCTGTAGCACACTTCCTTCAATAGAATCCTCCCCTTTCTCTACAGGGGGAAGAGCGCCACAGTCTTTACGACTGTGAAACGAAATACTTGTTCTTTTTTTTTGGGGGGGGGGAGAGTAAAATAGTGTTGAATCTTGACCATGAGAGAGATCTAAAATGGCTTTCCTACTTTTTCGACTCATGGATTCTGATAATTTGTCATGAATGCTTTTATTCGTTTCTAACTATGGAAAAAATCCTATGTATTTTGCAATCTAAATTTTAGGAGCTGTTCTTGTTTTAATATAGATTTTACCGTCAAATGTCTTTTAAAATGTCAATAAGTTGTTCGCTCTCCCTGATTATAGGTGTTTTTATCCAAAAATAAAAAAAAAGTTCATTTTCCATTACAAAGCGATTTAGTTGTGCAAATGCAATGTATTAACGTGAATAAATTTGTTTTGTTGGTCCCGGTACAGTAAACAATGGAATGTTCACAATCTAGTAGGCACTACATATAAAGAAAAACGATTTAGATTTATATAATATATAATGGAATAATAAATGTTTCTAAAAGTATTACAAAATAAAGTTCTTATGTACAAAAAAAAATGTTTCAGAAATTTCCAATTAGGTATACACTTACACCTGTATTACATTATTAAAGGTTTAAGGGAAACAATTTTGAATAGAATTTTCTTTAAAAAAGTAGTTTTAAATGTTAAAAAAGTTAGAGGTTATCAATTTTGATATTTTTCTAAGATAGTATGCAGCTATTTCATTAAAAAACTGGTTAATTATGGTTTTGACCATTATTTTACATATAAAATATTTTTCAAATTCAAAAAATATTTTTATAAGAAATGGTACGTAAATGAAAATAAGCATTACAAAATTATTTCATGTTCAGCAAAAAAAAAAAAAAAAAAAAAAAGGAGAAAGAAAGAAAGATATTTTGAAATTAAAATTTACTTTTGTAACTTTAGAGAATGATTAAAATATCATTATAAGGGAGAGAAAATAGGCTGGCAATTAATTATCAAGCACAATTAATCAAGCATATAATACATAAACATTGCCCTTATTCTTTCTAAGAAATTTATGTTTATTTAATGAATATATGTCAATAACAATTTTTCAATTTGGAAGTTAACATTATATTTAAATCAAAGAAAATTGCATTATTGTTTAATTTTTGGGCATATTTGGTAACAAAATAACAGTTTCATTCTATGTAGGAATCCAAATAAATTATTCTTCCTCTCTTTCTGTTTTAGTACATAGGAAAGAAATTGGAAACTTTTATTGCTTTTTTGTACTTTTCTTTCCTAAAGACCTCGGACCAACAAGTGTTTTCCGGTCCCCTCTGAAGTGAAATTCCCATGAGATATTATACATTGTGGGGTGGATGACCAGAGTACGTAGCTCTTCCGAGCTATAACCTCTCGTCATTAGGATTTAGAGTGTTATGACTCTTACATTTTTTTAAATAATAGTACTTAAAAGTAAAAAAAATTTTTAAGGACAGTAATAGAAATAAAAAATTTAAAATTAAAAGAATGCATTAAGTGCTTAAAAAATACCATGAGATGTTGACCTCATGACATGACGAGATGCCTTTGAAAGGACGCTAAACGGTATTGTGGCTGACAAAACGGCAAAGTAATTTATCATGTAGTGATTATACTGAGTAACAGATTGTTTTTAAACAATAATTTATGGTAAAATAGCTTTGTAATAATTAGATTGATTTAAGTTTTCTAGTGGATAGATTCAATCTCTCCCCCCCCCAAAAAGGTATAAATTGCTCTTAACTGATTATGATATTTCCTGAGAAAATGAATAGAAAAAATAAGAAATGTAAAACATTTTAACATTTGAAAATCGAGCAATTTGATCCACAATTACGAGATAAAAAAAAGCAAACTTTATTAATTATAACAGTTATATTTTTCCTTCGTTTATAAAATAAACCATTCATTTTAAAAGTCTTCCAAAATTAAAAATTATGAATATTTGGGTTTAAAAAATGAAAACACCGTTTAATTTTTTATAAAATTAATTTTCAATTTTTTAAAAATTAGTGTTTTTAAAAGTTTATTCAGCAAATATATCTTTTTCTGAATGCTTTACTTTCTAATTCAAAAATGAACTAGTAACAAAAATCAATATTTTAATTATAGTAATAAAATAAAAACTCCAATGAGCAATAAATATATGTTCATATCGTAATGCCCAACATATTTCTTTTTCCATAAAGAATTCATAATAAAATTTTACTACTTAAAATTTTTTATCATATATTTAACTAAAATGGATAAAATTTGAATTAACATTAATTCTAAATTTTATATGTGTAAAATGTAATGCGCAAAGAAAAATCCCAACTTCTATTATGTTAAAAATTTAGTCAAGAACCTGATCAAGTTATTGAAAATGTTCAATGACAGAAAATGCCAGACAGTATTTTTTAATAGAAAAAAAGGCAAAAATTTAAAGATAGAGAGACTTTAAAATCGCGATATTGCCATATTTATTCGAATCTAAGCCGCACTTTTTTTCCCGATGCTTAGGCTACAAAAATTCTGGTGCAGCTTAGATTCGAAACCTGAAAAAAGTTTTTAATGCTGGTAAAGTAAATTAATTATTCACTTTTTATTAATTCACCTTTATTATTTTTTTCATTTCATTTAGTTAGTGATTGAATATAAACGTCATATTGATCAGCTAAACGAGGGCTTTTGGTGACGGACCTCGTAACTTTGAACCATAGTCAAGTGACGAGGACGACACCTGAGCTTGTACCTCCCATCTCCTAACTACCACACCAATGAGAGGACGTTTGAGCTCTCAGATTTAACGTTCATCGCTCCCCTACACGACAGAATTTCGGCGGTACTAGGCTCGAACTCATGATACGCCAGCCACGAGTACGTTACCTTGACCACTAGGGTATCGCAGCCACTTTTCATTCCGTAAATATATCATATATCGATAATATATTTTACACTTTTTTTTTTCACAAAAATGTGCTGAGAATTTGGGGTGCGGCTTAGAATCTGAACATAATTAATTGAAAAAATAAGTTTCTGTTAATTAAATTAGAAAACAATATTTTGCGTTAATAATTGTTCCAATGGTTTATGGTAAAGTTTTACGTCAAATATAAAATTGATGGGAAAATTTTTTTTTTTTTTGTTAATTAAAAAGAAAATAATAATAATTGCATTACAATAATTAGATTAAAATTTTAATTTGTGAGTAAGGAGTAGTAATTTGTGTTCTTATTGTGAGTTAATTCACAACTTTCGATCAAGTATAAAGTAAGTATGCTTTCATTCTTCGTTAAGTCATTTCGCAGAATTTAAATATTCTTACAGACATTCCTTCAATGACAAAAAAAAAAAAAAAAAAATCTAAGCAGTATAATTATAAACGATTTTTTTTTTAAAGCACACATGCAGAAAATATTTAAAACTTTCCAAAATCGGAAAGTTCGTCAGATTTGAGATGTTAAATCCCTGTACATCATAAACCTTTTCCATTGTCCACAATTTGCAAGTTACCATAATTTCAGCTGGCGACTATATTTCAGAAAGATATCGCCAAAAATAAGTATTCGTAGCCAAGAATAAATTCGCTTTTCAAACGATGGTGGTGCCATCTGTTTGAGATAGTCCTAACTATGCCAAAAATAATTCAGAATGAACTTAAAATTTTAAAAAAGTTAATTAAGAAAAACATAAAACTTAATTCTGGCTACACTAGTCCAAAGAGGGAAGCTTGCTTTCTTATATACTATTTAATTCTACTCTAAAAAAATTTTTTTTTTCTGTTAAAATGTCTTTTGCATTTCTACCTCCTGCACTTCAACATAGAAGAGTCAAATTTCATTTTGCAAAAATGCTGAAAACTGTGTAATTTTCCAAAAAATCAAAATTCAACACTATCCTTTAAACAATTATTTTCTTAATATCCATAAAATTTTTTATTATTATTGTAGCTTTTTCCTGCCCACAAATGTCTTTGCCGTTTCATCCCTATCCTTTAACATTGACCGAAAACAGCCTTAATACATAGGTACATAATGACATTTCATTTGGCATATTTGGCCGATACATAATTATTGTACAACACACGCATCTTAGGTCTATTTTACATTTTATTCCACCCTTCTTTAAAAGTTCACTCCCCATCGTTAGTTTTATCATGTAATTAGAATTTTCACAAAAAAATATTAAATATATAATTACCCTTTTTGGTACAAAATAAGGTGCATCTGTTTCCAATAACAGACGATCCAATGAAATATTCTTAGCAACTTCATGGACAGACTTTGCACTTGGAAAAGTTACAACATTAGTGATTCCAATATAAAGATTTGGAAATTTATTTAACCATTTCTGAGCCCATTCCCATGTGTCAGTGAAACAATGCAGATGTATAGTGTAATCCTTCGGAAGAACCTACGGAGAGAAAAAAGTTATTCAGTACAAGATTTCACTATCAAAATCTACATATTAGTTAATGCTAATTAAAGTCAAGTTTAAAACATTGATCAAAAAAATAAATAAAACAATTTATGGTACAAGAGATTCACAATAAATCAAAATAATACATATTTTGCAATGGATGGGTGCAATGCTCCAAGATAGATAGTTACAAATAGTTTATGAGTTTTTAAAAACAAATGAGTAATGGAAGGTAAAGAGAAGCATTGGATTTTTCTTGGATACTTAAAAAAAAAAGTTCAGCTTTTTGATTCAAGACTGCAAAAAATATATAATCTGTTTCACATGATTTAATGCAAACATTAGACCAAAATGTATGTGTACATGTAATACATAAAAATGCATTAAGTTTATGTAAAATTGCATCAATTTCTTTGAGAATTTTCTTGACAGTAGCTTTAATTAGTTCTCCGCTCCTTTTCATCACATGCATATACACTCCAACAGAAAATTAGAGTTGGTCCAAGTCACATGCTTTCAGTTACTATTAGTTTCATATGAAAAAACAACAAGTACTATTCTGAGTTAACAGATACTTTATCTCGCCATTTTTAGAACAAACCTGCTTTACAATTAATATAATGTAATTGAAGTTTGAAAACAATTTAGTAAAAAAAAAAAAGTTTGCTGATTATTCCCACGCTTAAATTTCAAATAAGCTGCATCACAAGGCAAAGAAGAAGAAAAAGTTTTTTTAGAGAAAACAATGTTATTCATGGTAATTTGTTTACATTTTCAGATTTCCGAAACAAGCCTAAAAATGATTCTTTTTATATAATTTCTTTTGTGATACTTTTTAGAAAAAACAGACTTGGAAAAAGAACTTTGATGCATTGTTTAAAAATCATAAGAAATACATTCAAAATCTAAACACACAGAAATATACCTCAAGAAAGAAGCATTACATTTCCGGACACAATTGGAGCCCATTTTCCGAAATTTAGGCAACATAATATCAACAGACAAACTATTCATATTCATAGCTTCCTTTTTTAAATTAGTATTGACATATTCTGACCTTCATTCCCGCGTTTCAGATGACAAATACTTAATTAGAAACCTTAATGTTAACCGACTTATAACTTAAGTAGTTTATTTAATGATAGTTTGGGAAAAAAATGCTAGTGACAAATTTGAAATTTTTGAAAATATTGATAGACTTCTGAACAAAAAAAACTTTTTTTAGAAGGATTTGAATCAATATTATACAATTATTTTACTGGAAAACACAGGGAATTTATTTACCTGACTGATTATTCTCATTCCATCCTCATGAGCATCTCTACAATGAACAACAACAGGCAATTTTTTCATCAAAGCGATTTTCAGTTGCCGGCGGAAGACTTCAAACTGCACTTCTTTCAAACAGTTATTTCTAAAGCAAAAAATGTAAATTTCAAATTAGAATTAAAAACAATTTTCTTTTTTTTTTTTTTAAAAAAAAAAAAAAATTCCAGTGCATCTTTTATTTTTTGTTAATTACTGGAAAAGTTTACAAGGGTACATGAAAACTCAATTAAGAATATTCAGCTACAAATTATTTTCCAATTGTTTCTCAATTGATTTCTATGGTTATATCATCCAAGATACACAAGAACACACAATTTCAATCCTTAAAAATTTGTGTACTGTGATTTTAAAATAAAAGAAATAAGCATGATATTACTCAAAACCTTGTTGCTTTTCACACAGAATGTTCTGATACATTTCTTTTTTTTCTTTTTCTGGCAGATAAAATGTATGTACATATATAAGAAATCACTATTTTATCCAAGATGGATGATTAATCTAGTATGCACTTTTTGTCGGCATATACTTTGAAATTGAATTTTCAAGCATAATGAATATGAAACATCTGATAACATATAAAATCGAGGGACATTTAGACAAAAGAGGGGGGGACATAGTCAAAATGTATTTTTTTTTATAGAAGTATGTCACAATAGTGATAAATATTATGCAATAGTTCATCTTTTTCTGTCAGAATAAATGAAATATACTTGTTTACCAACACAAGTCTTAAGATTAAAATACTTACAATGAATTTTTCAACTGTGTTGGGTAGTTTAAAATTTATACAGCATTTGAAATCTTTTTCAAATAAACACTACATGTTTTCCCTTTATAAAAGTAGCTACTGCTTTAATAAACTTTTTGCCCCTTCATTTTTAGAAAGTGCTCAAAGTTATTTAATGAACTATGGAGGTTCATAACAATAAGATTTTGCTTAAGAAACACACAATGAAAATTATGGAGTTTATAATAAACAATGTATATAGCCAATGAATGGGAATCATACCTATCAACAATACATGTTTGCCTATTTTAAAAGAAAATTGAATAAATGTGATGCATTGCATATATACACAAAAATTATATTACTTTTAACGAAACAAAATGGATTAAGTACCTGTTCGAATAATCCAAGCCAATTTCTCCTAATGCTCGTACTTTGGGATGTTCTAGAGCAGCACACAACGACCTTTCGATATCATCATTATAATCTTTAGCATTATGCGGATGACAGCCAAATGATGCCCATACTTTATCTTCTCTGAGGTATTTATCCCACATATATCTCTGAAAAAAAGATATTTCAAAAATATATTTTTGTACATTAAAAGAAATTTTTCTCCAGAATGTATGCTTAGATTTTGTATACTGGAAATAACGAATTCCACAAAATTTATTTTTTGAAGTAGATTGATAAGTTCTGGTCTTTTCAACTGAACTAAGCCAAAAGTACCACAATTAGAAATTTTGGCAAACATACTACTAAAAAATTACTGAAAAAAATAAAACACTAAGAATGCTTAGGAAGACAAATTATCCATATCCAATCTTTCCTAATAAAATTCATGATGTGGTAAATTTTGTAAAAGATGAATATAAAATTTTAAAAAAGCTCATCTATGATCAGGGCCATACAAAAAGTTTCGTGTTGCAGGAGACACTATTTTAAGCACTTTTTAATCAATTTACAGTTTCAAAACATATGCAGCAGACTTGGTTCAAAAGTAAAAAAAAAAAAAAAAAAAATGATGGTAATCCTTTTTCAAAGATCTAATTAGAACAAATCATGCAATGTAGCATTGGTAGAAAAATTATGTTGGAATCAAACAATGAAAGACTGTAGACAGTAAATTTAAACAATATTAATGGAAGTAAAACATCTCCTATACAAAAATTTAGCGTAACAAAAATACAAACTTCTATATTAAATGCACATAAATCTATTAATTAAAAATTAAGTAATGATACAACAAAAACATCATACCTTATTAAAACTGAAAGGATTACAAAAGACAGCTATGCATCCTTGATACGAATTGGGAAAGGTTCCTTTGTGTCTTTTTTGATATTCAGCATAAGAACCTTTAAAACCTTGTCTTTGAAGAAGAAAATCAAGATGGCAGTGAGAATCAATGAAACCTGATTCAAAATACCTTGAATCAAATACATTACAAGGAGGCAATTGAGGTTGCTTCAACATTCTCTGTGACGATGCATTATTTGCAGTGTCCACATACGTCAATTTGAAGTCAGTGTGTATGTTTGTCCTCGAAAGGGGGGAAGCAACAGCCATATTTGTTGGACCTATTAAAAAGAAATTAAAAGATAAGCAATTGCTATTCATATTTATACAAACATCCTAGCAACGACAACAACAAAAATTCATCTGTCAACATCAATCATTAACAAATCGTTTTACACATATTTTATAAACCTAGACAATTTTTTTCTAAAATGTACTCATTAAGTCAAAACAATTTGGACTAGGACTGTATTGAAGAAAGGAAGATTAAAAATTTCAAATGCTCATGTAATAAAACATTTTTTAAAAAGTTACACATAGAACCAGTGTACACAATATCAATACAATCACACAATTTTGCTGTATTTCAGCCAACAAATACTTTTGTTTGTCGCAGCATCAAAGTACTCAATAACAAAACAATGCACAGTAAACACATTCCTACCAGGTCTTTCTGCAATACCGCAGAAAGAAAATCCCCCTTCCCTTAGACGTATTATACAACTACATTCAAAATCAGGGATCTGTTGAGAATGGCTTCTGAAAGGCATTCTTCACTAATATCAACTCACTATGTCAAATCTCAACAACAAATAATGCTAGCAAACTTTACAGCGCACAGTTAAAGTACACTTGATCTGCACACACAAAGTGGCATAACTAGCACCCCACTTGTGCAAAATTTCAATCAGTCCTCTTTCAGATCTATAAGCTTGGTATGAATGCAGCACACTCTTAAATCTTTCAAATGAAATATTTCAGGGATGAAGAAGGTGCAATTTTAGTTCATTACAACAGTCGTTTCAGACAGACTTTTTGTTTTTCAACAAAATGAGGCTAGGGTTTAGTATCGCCCACCTTGAACTTTCACCCAAAATATCCCGCCAACTTTGCCAAGAAGCACCTTTTTTACATTTTAAGCCAATAAAAATATTTACTGTTAATACTTTTAGTGCATTATTCAAGAAATTATCTTTAAAATGTCGTTGAGTAAAAAAACAATCATGCTTGGAATGGAAGGAAAATCATACGCAGTCAAAAATTATTCGGAATGAAAAGAGTAATTCACAACTCTTACCTTTCAAAAAAACGGCAACTAAATATAATTATACAATTATACATATAATACTATGTGATAGGACAATTAAATCAAAGCGGCCAAATGAAGCGTTCGCTTTTCCGCGTGGGATGCAATTACTGTTTAAGTTGAGTTGTAGTTATACTGCTTTCCGAGATGAATCCTATCAGAAGAGAGGGCTAAACTAGATGCGCAAGCCAATGGGCCCCAAGTCGAAATCACGTGATGAGACATTAGTACGTACTCTATGCGTTATGTAAAATTCCCCGACTTATGCTGCTGTCACCTTGTGCTTTCATATATCTTTATCTACTGGTCGCTGGACAAAATTGGGCACTGGAACGCGAAGCGTTCCTCCGTCCCATACTTATTGTATTGGGCGCTTGACGTTGATTGCCTGCGTTGGTGATCGTGCATCCTGATTGGTGGATATGGAAGGAGAAAAGTGGGAACTGGTGGTTTCAGCGGTCTCCAAAAAATCAAAGTCCAAATTCTTGCTAGGAAACGAGGAGCTCGTCTGCTAATGGTCGTCAGGGATCTGTGAGCAAGAACTCTATTCGCTGTCCTGGTGTCAAGTAAAAAATTAAGATTTAAAGTTGGGAACTATAGTGGATTGCCTGTGTGGGTAGCAGTGAATTGAAATGTAATTAAATTTAAATAAGAAAAAGGAACGAAAATAAAAAAGAAAAAATTTAGCAAAAAGGTGGTCATTCGCCACACGGGAATTAATGTTATGGTGGATTATATGAGTCCAGTAAGATTCTTCTGGGCCTCTTTTTACAAATGTTGGGATCGTAGATTTCTAGATTTTGAATATTTTCATTATTAATATTTGGAAGATTTCCAAAGAATTTTTGAATGTGAGCTTTAAAGGTAGAAAGTTTAAGAACTTTATAAATATTTCTATTTCTGGTAAATCTATAAGCTTTAGTGATGCTTCTAATTAAAGCGTTTTGAGCATTATCCAAGAGTTTTAAATTAGTATTGGCTGCATAGCCCCACACAGGACATCCATACGCGAGAATGGGCCGCAGGACGGCAGTGTAGAGAAGTACCTTGTTGTAGATATTTAATTGAGAATTCCGGCAAATTAAGAGGTAAATAGATCGCAGTGCGTTCCGGAATTTATCACGCGAGTGTATGATGTGTTGTTTCCAACTGAGATTTTTCTCTAAGACAAGACCTAGGTATTTAGTGCTCTGAGACCAGTGTAGTGGTGTGGAGTACAGGGTAGGTGGTGTGCATGGTTTTCTTCTCCTGCTGAAGAGAACTGAAACTGTTCTGTCGACATTAATTTTAATTTACCATGTGTTAAAGAATTCCTCGAGTAGTATTAGATGTGCATTAAGTGCTTTAGTTATTGTGTCATGATTTTTGTAGGTAGCCGAAATGGAAGTGTCATCCGCATAAATATTAGTCATAGTTAGTGGATGTCATTAATGTAAATATTGAAAAGAAGGGGTCCAAGCAAACTTCCTTGCGTGACACCATTTTTGATAAAAATAGTGCGGGAAAGAGAATTATTAACAATAACTTGAAAAGACCTATTGACGAGGTAGGAGTTAATTAAATGAATTAGTGCAGGAGGGAAGTTGTTAATAATAAGTTTGTAAATGAGACCACTCACCCAGACTCTGTCAAAAGCTTTCTGAATGTCTAGAAAGACAGCTCCAGTGGACCTGCCTCTCTGAAATCCAGAAGATTTTTTCAGTCAATCTGAGTAGAGGGTGATAGATAGAGAGGTGCCTGATGAATCTTTATCTACTGTTATATATTTATTATTAACATGTTTTACACGTTATTCTAATTTACATATTTGTTTAGGAAATTTTTTATCTATTGTAGTTTATTGCTATTAAATGTGTTAAACCTTCTCATAATAATCACTTGTGTTTTTCATTGTATTTACTTATAGTCTTTAGCATACTCACCAGTGCTCGTTCATGCATTGAGCACCCATGTTTACTGGAAATAAATTTCGATCCTCCAGTGTGAAGGGGACTCGTAGATGTTCTGCGCCCAGGGCCCGAAATGAGCTTAAACCGCACGGATACTTACGTAATAAGTATACTGTAGCGCACTTATTAACATTATCAGTCAACTTCTAGGGTGAATTATACATTATTTTCTGTTCTCGTCAAAATATCCTTTTAAAACTGTTAGAACTATATAGCTACCTTCGCATCTTTGTCTGGATTTAAATCATTGTTCTAAAACACACCTTAGTGGAATTTTAATATTAATATTTATCGCTATATCAAATGTTGATTCAAAGACAACTATTTATTTAAATTTAGTAGCTTTTTTAAAGGAAAAGAAGAAATATATGCTTGGGTAAACTGTGATTATTTAATGTATTTCAGATTAATATGTTTTTTACCATGATTATCTGTCATAAGCTCATAACTGTGTGGGATTCTAATTTTTTATAAAGCTTAATTTGATTTGAAATTGTTTTCTGTTTTAATGAATATACGCATTATAAATTCCGACGTATAAAGCCACTTCTAACCCAAAAAATAAAATCCATAAATAAATAAGCCTGTATCGTTCCATCTAGATTGTTAGTTATTCAGCATTCTTTTTTTCAATTATATCAGATTTGCTTTCGTTCCACTCACAAACTATACTTAGACTTGAAAAGACAACAATATTGAACATGTACATTTCGGGTTTTTTAATTAAAAAAAAATGTATGTTATATGGCGAATACAGCCAAAAGTTAAAAAATTGCTGTTTGAAAGTACAGGCGCGATTACTATACGCTCTAATATATGGAAGCTAAATTTAATGAACATGCATTATTTATAATTTGAAAGGCTTGATTATAAACTTTTTTTTTATTTCAAAATAGATAATGTCTGTGTAGTTGTTGCTATTTCTGATTAAATCATAAAATGATTCCGAAACATTTAAAGAAAAGACAAGATGTGTTCCACAATGCAGTGAGGATTCTAAACCACTTGAGAGATAAAAAAAAATTTAAGAAATTTTTGTTTATTTTTACCTCCAATGATTGATTGATAAAGTATCAAAATTTAATGTTACTCCGTATAAATTACAGTGTAATATTAACAGATTTGATTCAATTTATGCTTCACTGTCGACGCGAGAGCCTTAAGGTTTGAAGTAATTAATTTTATATTTGAAGTTAATATATTTTCAAACATGAAACTTTAGAGCAAGAATTCTGAATCTATTTTCTTAATAGTGTTTCATTTTCAATTTTTTTAATATAAATATAATTATGTATAAAAGGATACTTAAGATGCATAATCAGTGATAACAAAATAACATGTCAATACATTAATCCAAATAAGTTTAATTTGGATGAACTGGAAGTATATTTAACACTATACATACAATAACTGGTAGAAATAGGTATGCATTAAGTGTTGGTATGTTCAGTGTAAAAAAATCAAACATTCCCATTAAAACAGAAGATAATGCTTCGTATATTTTAAAGGAACAGATTGTAGGAATTTTGTAATTAGTGTGAAATAAAAAAAAAAAGAAAATTCTTTGTCAATTTTATTTTGATGTAGTATATGCAATGTAAATATTTATTAATAAAAATAAAAATTAACGTAAAGAAAATTAGAATGGTTTAAAAATAAACATAATAAGCTTTAGTATTTAATATGTAATTTTACAGGTATGATAAACAAATGTTATACAAAGGTTTATTGTACTTGAAATTGTATTGGACATGAAAAAAATTGTATCGAGATATTTTACAAAAAATAGTTACATTGCCATTTTATATGTGTATTTGTTTTTTTATTATTCGAAACTTCTTTCTATAAGTTGCATGATTTAAGTATTCTAATTTGTTTTATGTAAATTCAGAAAGTTGATGGCATAGATTTAAGATATGAAATTTTAAAATTCTTAGATATTTCATTTAATCTGGTTAGTTAGTCAGTTAGATCCTCTATTTGTTCACTATTTGTCCTTGTAGTATAGTGTTACATTCATAGAGTCTGCTTTATTTATTTATAGTTTATTCATGTAATGTTAAAATTAAGTGTCAATAAATAATGCATATTAAATGAGTATGATTATTGAATAAAACTGTCCGATAAGAATTTTCTGCTTCATTATATGAGAAATTTTCATGAAAACAATTTAATTTGTTCTACAACAGTGCATTTATGTCTTTTTCAGAAGTGTCTTGTGTAAGTATTGAAAACAGTGGCGTAACGGAAAATAATTGTTCCCCAAGGTCAGATATTGGGCCCCAAGCCGGATATATATATATATATATATATATATATATATATGTATGTATATATATATACAAAGAATTGAAAAACCATAACATAATGTACCTTTACACATCACGTAAAAATATTTAAATATTAAACTTATAACTGAATATAAAATCAACCTGTGTCTGAGTAAACAAAGTAAATAACGTTTAACATTAGAGAGTATTTATAGTATTTAAAAAATAGAAAATCTAACAACAGTCAACTGATAACCTGGTAACTTAAATAAAAACGATACACTAAGAAAAACACAAAACATTGTAAAATAATATTTTCGATTTCAGATCCTTATGATTGAAAAAAGGTATCACTTACCCAAATTCTTCGTTTATGAATCCTGGGATGAGCTTGACCTTGTTCATCAAGTTCCCTACTACTAGCACTTGCACAAGATGATGAACTTGCGGATATTAAAAAGTTATCCAATTTTGCATATTTTCTATTAATATTATACTCCTTTTCCTTTCGAATTTTCGTTTTTGAGAACCACTCAGTTTTTTTTAACTCCACTCATTTTAAGGCGCGTTTCTTCTTGTCTTATTAAAAAATAACAATATAAGAACCAGAATAATTAATTCCATTTACAAAAGCAGTTCTAATATTACAAGAGAGAAAAGTGAGATCAAAATATTTTAACAGCGAAGGAACACTCCCTATATTGAAGTGCATTGAATATAAAAATATACATGTTCTAAAAAACAATTTTGTGAAACATTTCTCATTATGCTTTTATTGGATTGAATACTCATAAATCTACGCGGAAATTTCTGTGGGCATATGGGTTTCTAAATCATAAATCTAGACCATGTAATCATTTAAAAATGCTCTCTATGCGTTTTCAAGTATCGCAATACTATTTTTTTGACATGAAAAAAAAAAGTACACATAACAGATGTACGTTATTTAGGAGTTCGCTAAATGAAAATGAAATACATGTGTGTGTGTGGGGAACTAAAGACGCCAATAAGTTACTTTGCTACTTCAGTAAAAAGAGAGAAGAGAGAGTAACATGTCTTTTTTTTTCTCCCTACCGCTAACATGAAGTACACTAAAAAAACAGTGATGAATTTTTTTTTTTTTTTATCTTTCTAGCATTTTATCCAATTTTTCGTCTGACTTTCTTTTTATCTGTTAGTAATTTAGGTTTGGAAAGAAAACCCACTAAACAAAAGTATCTCTTTAAAACCTGATTTGGCGGGGATTACAGCCAATTAAAAGGTTTTTGATTTGGTTATTGGATCTAAGATATCTAATAAGCGATCGAAGTTTTGATTTTGAATGATGTTAGATCGCCAATTTAAAAATCGCTTAAAAATTGGATTAAACAATGTAAAGCTAATTTTGTGAAATTCTACGTTAATGGCGTCAGTCTAGCTTTGGGCCCCGAGCAGTGCAGGGGGGTTGCGGTGGGGCGGTTGTACGTTACGCCAAAGCTTCAGAAACATATGAACTGTAGTACATAAAAAAAAATATCAAGTAATAATTATGCTAAATAGAATGATAACTCCTGTTGTAAAAGAGTATCAGTTATTAATAAAAAAATTAGATTTGCTAATATATTTAGGTCAAACAAAGACCGATCAACTCAGCAAGTATGAATTTCCTGTAATTAATAATGTTATTTTTGTAAATGAGGTATTACATTTGGCTCTCAAAGTAGAAATAAAAGCTCCTATGATTTTTCAGCAGCATTTGGTTTTCTTACTGATTTTCTATAATACATATTTTCATATCTTACTTTTACTTACTTAATTTTTTATTCATATTACACCTTACTTTTATTACATTGCATTTATTTACATCTTGCTTTTATTACATCACATTTATTTACATTTTACTTTATTACATTACATTTATTTATATCTTACTTTTATTCATCCCCCATATGCTTTACTCGAAATGTCAAAATTTTGAATAAAAAAAATAAAATTTCAATATTTTTTTTTCTCACGAAAAAGTCCAAGCAGATATATTAAAAAGTCATATGGGAAATATAGGACACTTTCAAGTTCTAAATATTTAATATCAGTTTGATATCTTTATGAAGTAAAACTAAGCTAAGAATGTAACTCTTTTACCTCTAACTTAAGTTTCAAGTTCTTGCTCTGAAAGTCATTTAGAGATGTCATCACTATTTCATAATTTTAATTTAACGTTATCTGTAAGTAATTTTCATGATACTCAACCATATCTTCTTGTTTTAACATATTTATCTGGTGTTTGCGTAAGAGCAGTTCACTTGAAAAAAAATTAAAATGGGTCTTTTATTTCAAATCACTGGTTTTTAATAAAGCTTGAACTAAATTCTAACTATGATTTAATTCATAACTTGGAGGGAGTTATTTTGCCTTGTTATATTGTCACAGTAGAGAGAGTACTCTACAACAATTTAACTGTCCAAACATTTCTTTAAAGTGATTATGAAAATATGTACCGTACACAAAATAATCAACGTCTGATTGCCTCTCTCTCGTAGAAATATAGATTAGTTTGATAAATTCAAGTGAACTTTTCTATACTGAGCTAGTTATAAAGCATATTATCCACACTTCTACAAGTGAATTATTAAATAACTGCAGTTGGCAAAAACGATATTATAAAAAGTTGAAATAAAAAAAATAATAAAACTATACGTTATCAGCTAAATAAGTTTATATCACAGTGAGTGTGCTTTAAGACACAGCACGAAACCTTTTTGTAGTTTTCGGAAAGAGTAGTAGTTTTTTGTAGTCTAATGCAGCTACAGTAAATTTTGACCATGATGTAAAAAGCTGAATCATTTTGTTGATTAAATTTACTTTATATTTACTATTTACAATATTGTGAAAACATTATGCTAAAAGAGGAACACTAACTACTACTTCTACACAAAACCTAAATAAAACATAATTTAAAATTTTATTGCATCCATCGTGTCGTTAGTTGCCCCCACCATGTCATTCACTGGCGTAGCTAGTTCTGTGTGGGGGCCCTTTTTCTGATATGAGCGCCCTCTTAGTGGGACTGTAGTTACATGTGCTGGTGCCGCAGTAGCCCTTGGGCCCCGTATCATTGATACGGCTGATACGGTGGTAGCTATGCCCTGATGTCATTCTTTTTTCAAAAGGGGAAAAAAAATCCCGCTCTCTAAGAACTGGACGCGCACGTTTTGGTGACACAACGCCACCTAGTGAGGATTCATTAACTAATGCTCGCTACAAGTTGCATTATTTTTATGTGTGGGCTTATTAAAATTTTTTAGATACATATTTGTTTTCAGGTAAATATATTTTATTTTTATATATGTATGATTTTTCTAAAAATATTTTTAGTAACTTAATTAATGATAATTTTATATGCTTTTATTGCAGAGAGATTTTGTTTGATACCAATAAAGTTTTAAAACATTTAATCCATACTTGTAACAAGTGCATCATTGAATAACTATTGTTGGGGAGAGGCGGGGGAAATTGCAAAGAAAAGTTACTTACAAACAGTAAAATAAAAGGTGTAGTATATTTTTAAACAATTATTTATTTTTATACATTATATATATATGTATGAATTTCTATCTAAAAATATTTTTTGAAACTTATTTAAAGGTAAATTTTAATGTTATTACTACACGGAATTTTTGTTTTTTACTGTGCGGGGTACCAATAAAGTTTTAAAACATATTCAAGCCACAATTGTGTGACGAATCTGTACGGAATCTTTCCACTAATCTTCTTAAGCATCTTTTTGGGAATATAAATTCGCGTTTATTTCCAATAAACTCTAAAAGATGAACGGGATATTCAAATTAGATAAGGTATTTAAGTCGAGCGTGTGAAACAGCAACGAGATGATGGAAGGCTATTGAGCCAGCAACTTGAAACGCATTTTTGAAGATTCAAGGAGATTAGATTCGTGAAGACGCCGTACTGCTAGACGTACCAGAAAGCTGATATAAGCCAGCGGTTAATATAATTTACGTGTGCTTAAAATAAGCGTCAGTTTGGCGACTTAGTTAAAGTTAATGAAAGTTAAGAATTCGAGTACGTGTATTTCTCGGATCTCCTATTTCGGTAGACCTTGCTTGATCTTGAGCTTAATTATTAATTAATTGCATTATTAGTAATTTAATTTAATATAAAGGCAAATCCCTTTAAGTGATGTAACAGAATAGTATTATATGTTATCAGATATTTTTTTGAGAAAATTATAATAATAAATAAATATTATTATTATTCAAAAGGGCTCTTAGTGGTTCTTTGCCTCAAATTAATCTTGGTGTTCAAGGTGAGACCCAGGGGGGTCTCCACAATTGTAATAAATGCATTATTGAACAGCTACTTCGGGGGGTATTACAAATTTTAAGCAAAGAAATTAGCTTACATAAACAACTAAGTGAATTTTGTAATCTGTCTTTGAGAATATATTTATTTTCTGGTATGTATCTATAATATTATATATGTAAAGATTTATCTAAAATATTTTTTAAACGTAGTAAACTTTAGTGAACTTTTAATCACTAATACTGATGAACTTTCAATCACCAATTCTAATTAATTTTACATGTCAAAACTCAAAAAAAAAAAAAAAAATTCCTACGTCAGTTTAACTTGTAAATTTTCTACATTTAAATTTTCCTTTTCCTATAACTTTCTCAATATCTTTCTTTCCCAACTTACACTTTTCTCAATACCCTTCTTTCCTTACCTACACCTTTCTCAATTTTACTAATAATTGTAGGAAATTAATGTGTATCCTTATACTTTCAGATTCCAGAGCATAATAATATAAATACATCTTATTATTCGAGTCCTCTATCTCTAACAAGGAACATTAGAAAGCAAAACCATTCGATTAAAAGGATTCAGGTAAGGCATTAATTGGGAAGAAATTGAAGCTCTTAGATATGGGAAAAACTTTAAAAAGGGTCATCTCAGCTTGGATGTTTGAATTCTTTTCTGACAAAAAAAAAAAAAACAAACCGTGCTTAGAATTGGCGGAAGACTAAATATAATTCGGATTTATCATTTAATAAGAGCTTTTCTATTTTTGCTTTGTAATGCATGGGTTATCCCATCCATTAGTGTACGAGAGTTAGAAGGAAGATTAGCCATAATCAAAACAAACACAATTCATTTGCAAGTCTCAACAACCAAAGAAATTTTAACAATACAAGTTAGAAATGCACCTTTGGATAAATATGGGAACAAAAGCGAGGTAGACAAGATAATTGAATATTTAATTATAAGTCGAATCATTTACTCTTTGGCTCGCCCTAGCAATACACCTTCTAAATAATCGTTTTAAGTTAATCTACTTCAATCCGATATTATTTCAATTTAAACAGCTAATTGGCCAAATTGTCAATCTTAAATATTAAACAAAAAATCTACGAATCTCTCTCTCCACTAACTTTACGTTAATCACTAACTGCTATCCTTTAGCTTCTAACCTCGTCTTATCTCGAATCTGAAAGTTAATCTTTAAATAATTATAAGCCTTGATTTGCGTAATTCATGTCTTCTTCGGGAGAAAGTTTTCAATAGAATAATATTTAAAGAAAGTTTTTCCCAAATGGATTAGTAGGATGTACGCGAATAGATCTGTTACAACTGCTCAAAAATCGTAAATTATCTTTTTAATTAGGAACTATAGTGAAAATCGTTTAAAACAAAACTAAAGGGACTGAAATATTTTTTCGTGTTAAAAGAATTTAGTGTTAAAGGATACTGCAAAAAAATAAATAAAAAAAAATAAAGAGAAGAAAAGAAAGGAAACCATATATTCAACAAAATTAAGTTAATTAGAGTACATTTTATTTACATAGATATGTAAGAGGCTCGCACCTCTCTCGCGGGTACCTAGATGTGTGGGGAGAAGGGAAGAAACACTCGACATGATCCAACTAAACTGTTCCTTTCCACACAAAGAACAGACACAATTTCAACTAATAATAGTTAGGGAATGTCTCAATGTTAACCGTGACAGTGGAACAACGACAGTAAAACGTGAGTGATTAGGAGACTATCAAACTTGATCCTTATCTTAATTAAGGATCTAACCTATCATCCGATTTAATCTAATCTCAATTCAATCTTAGTGAATAATCGTCACTTCAAAGTTTCCTCCTAATAAGAATCAAATCACTATAATTTTAATATTATACCTTCAGTAACAATCTCACCTGGCTCGAGTATATTTTCTCTCTCTCAAGCTAGAAAACCTCTCATATTTATAGTAAGTTAATTTACCTACACTGTTATCTTTTTCCGCAGGGGTGGTTGTGAATAACGCGAATTGATAGCCCAAAGATTTCCCAAGAGGATTAGTTGGAAAACGCGTATAGATCCTTCACAGATATGCATATATAAATGTATTTTATAAAAATCAATGAAACAAAAACATTTACAAGAACGAAATGAAATATAATAAAAATTTTCAAGTTTTTTACAAAACAAAGCATTTATTGAGTTTCTGGAAAATAATCTGGTATTTTCTTTGCATTGTCTTTTTTATCATCAAATTGTTTGATGCTGTCCACTTTATTATTCATTTCACCATTGAAATGTGTGTGTAAATAATTATGCATACTTTTCATGATGTTTCTCATTTCGAAAGACGTGGGAACAGGAGCTGCATTATTCATTTCATTTTCATCGTCGGAATCTGCATCAATGATATTTTGTGAGCTCGAACTCCAAAATGTCTTTGTCTGCCATACTTGGGGCTGTACACACATTATCATCATCTACTGCAGGGTTGGAGTCAAACTCAAAAGCTAACTCGAGCCAAACAAACAAGGTTTAGTCGCTGCGGTAGCGGAGTGGTATAGGTATCGGATCGTGGCTTGCCTTGTCACGAGTTCGAGCCCAGTACCACTAAAGACCCGCCGTGTAGGGCAGCGATGCACGTTAAATCTGTCGAGAGCTGAAAACGTCCTCCCGTTGGTGTGGTGTGGTAGGGGGGTGCCCAATCAGGTGTCGTCCATGTCACTTGACCAGGGTTCAAAATTACGTGGTCCGTCGCCAAAAGCCCTCGTGTAGCTGAACAGTGCGACGTTAATATTCAATCAATCAATCAAACAAGGTTTAACTTCAGGCGGGCGCAAAAGAAAATCAATATTCGCAGAAACGTGGGCATATTTCGAATAATACATGTTTCCCACACTCCTCACTTAACTGCAACTGAGTGCGCCAGACTTTCCACTCCTCACTTAACTGTAACTGAGTGCGCGAGATTTTCCCGCTTTCCAACCCCAACGGAAACTTTTTTGGAACCGGTACCGTGACTTCTCTGTAAAAACTGAAACGCAACGGACGGACGCAAGGTCTTGTTCGCATCAATCCGCAGCACCTTCAAGGGTGTAATTATCATTTAACCGCATTATTACCTTTTAGTGTAAACTTTAACTGTAAATATTTATTTTCTTGTAATATAAATTTAAGTACTATCTCCATCTCTGGCTATTATTCGAACTCAACCAACGGCATCAATACATTATAATAAACATATATAAAAGAACAAAAAGTTAATGTTTATATTCTGACACACTTAATATCTCTTTTCTGTGTTGCTATCTTTCCAATTTCGGAGAATTTAAAAAAATTTTACTATGTATTATTGTGTGGGGATATATTTACAGGACCGCAAAAATGTTCTTTGTGGGCCACGAGTTTCCTGATCACTCCTGATCTACTGCAATGAATTCTTCCGATGATACAGTAGGACAGTCCAATAATACAGAAACTTTCTGATATATTTCATTAAGTGTCAGTCAAAAATGTGCCAGCTAGGTGGCGTAGTTGGTTTGCCGCTGACTTTATGAACCTAAGGTTGCGGGTTCGACCCGGCCCAAGTCGGTGGATTTTCATGATGCAGGAAATCGACAGTGTCCATGTCGTCTGCTTATGCAGTCCCTTGAGTGTCCGTTTGGCTTAGGTGCTCGGCAAGATTAAATTCATAATTACAATTTTTTCGCCTTGTCAGAACCCAGGTGCTTCCCTCTGGGGAGGAAACTGGGCGTCAAAATTACTTGCGGCAATTGGTATCGCCTGTTTGATAACTCACTAAAAGGGGATACCAGCTCCTGGGAATTTACTAGGTCTGTGAAGGTAAAAATATCAATCTGCAGCTCCATTAGAGAAAAAAATGATCACACTATATCCGTTGTTTTGTTATTATTATTATTCAAAAATAGTTTTTCATATTGATCATATTTTTTTTTCTTTGTGTATTTTTGTATAATTTATATTGCATTATTAATTTATTGAAATGTTATTTCAACGTGGTCCTGGATGTCGGCCCTTCAATCCCCACCCCACTTAACGCCTTCCCTCATTCATTCAGTGTTGATGTAACGCACAACCGCATTAAAAGTAGAGCTTGCAATCCCGTGCAATATTTTCAATCCCAGGATTTAGGGATTGCATTGACCAAATCCTGGGATCAGGACTGGACTATTTATGAAAAATACTTACACATTAGCATGGTTGAAATTACATAATAAAACTGAAAACATAATTAAAAATTGGTTTATTATTATTATTATTTACTGAAACAAATCAAAGCAAAGCTTAATTCATCATAAAAATAAATAAAAAATAGCACATAATGAATTCAATAAAAATAGTACAATTTGAATTCATTAAAAATGGACACATTTGAGTTAAAAATTGATATGTTGAGAATTTCCAAAATCTTATTGTGATTTAAAACAAAATAAAAAGATCCTATTTTATTTTCATTGAAACACTGTATTTTTTTATGTTTAATATTTTTAGAATTGATAACTGCATGGGGAGAGGAGACATTCTAAGGAAGTAGATTTTTGAAAAATAAAATTGTGAACTCTGAACTGGATTTTTCCCTGACAAACTCACATATACCTGTACACAGCACAAGCAAATGATAGAAGGGATTTTCATAAATGTTAATCTAAAAAATTTTTCTATTTATACAACTCCCACAGAAAAATACTTGCTTTTTTAAAATCTTTAACATATAATACTAGAAATTAATCATAATAAACACTAAAATTAACTCTAATAAAAATACTGAAAAACAGACTTCAATTTTAAAAATAATAATAATAAATTTATTATATATTTCATAGTCCAATAAAACTCTGTATTTTAGCTTCCTCAAAAAAATGTCTTTTCTAATATTTTTAACAACATTTAAATATTAATGCATGCAATTTAATATGGAAATATATTTATAATGATGACACAAAATAATATTACTAAATTTATCTCTCTGTAGATCTGAAACTTTCCTTCTGAAACTTTCAGTATTTATGATGCAATTTTCAGTCAGAATTTTCAATGCGCCCCCTCCATACCATAACAATTTATTAAATGCAGTAAAAATGTACTTTGACGTAACTAGCTGTACCCTGCCACGCGTTGCTGTGGCTCAGTCATGTTTGACAGAAAGGACATATTTTCAGTATGTTAAATAATTTGCATTGCACGTATGATCTTTTATAAAAAAATGTAAAATATATATACAAAAAACTTTCCTAAACTGATATTTATAATTTGTTAACCAAATGCTTGAAGTTATTACAGCTTATTTTTGTCCTTATGTCATGTTATGAACCTAAATTTATTTACATTGTCTTTAAAGTGGCGACCTCAAGTTTGAAGATAATTTTTAAATGGCTCCACTCTGGATTCATTGAGGGAATTGGGTTAGTTTTACAATGCTTATGTATATTTTTATTAAATCAGAGGTGTGTTCACAAATGCATATTTATCCAAACAATGTCACTTGGAAACATGAATTGTATTTCCAGATGTCATATAGGAAATGTTTTGATTCCGCAGTATATCTAGCAAGTAAAATTTGTAATGGCTCTGTTCTCCGAGTTGAGGCAGTTTAATTTTTTCAGTGGTACAAAACATTCCTTTGGTTTCTCCCTTAAAGTCTAGAACATTGCAATAAGGATACACTTCCATCATTGTGTAAATGAGAACATGCTGCCTGAACCTAGAATCTTCCACTGGGTTGTACCGGGATGCAAGTTGACTGTTATTGTGTGATTGCTCACCACAAAATCATGTTTGATGCAGATGTGCTATTTCTGGTTAACATCTTTCTGATGTTGTAAAACACGAATGATGTGCTCGCAAATGTGCATCCTCAAGTCTGTCTGCATGTTGCTCAGCTGCACCCTCAGCCTGTGTTTGTGACATTCTTTGTCTGCTTTTCTTGTTTGCTGATATCCATTCTTTCTCAGTTTGATGTGCAATTACACTCATTGTAGTACTTTTGCCTTGCAAGTATGACAACCTAAGCTTGATTTCCCGCAAGGCATTATTTTTATCTAGTGAAGCCAATTGACTGCACTTAAAAAGAAAAACAATTCAAACAAAGCATATAAAATTTCTTAAAAACTTAAAACTACACTTGAAAAGAAAATTAAAACAAAAACATATAAAATTTCAAAACATGAAAAAAAAAAAAAAAAAAAAAATCAGAAACAAAAAGAAAAGGAAAAAATAAAAAATGCTAATGAAATATTTAACTTTAAACGGGCATCAATTGACACAGCTGAAATTCAACGCAATGAGAGGCTGAAGGTATTTTTAATCGAATACGCCAGGAAAATTCCAATATAAACACGGATTTTGCAGCAGAAAACTATGACAAAGTGTTGATAATGATGGGAGTATTTTTGCAATTCACAATTCAATTAGTATTAGCAATTGTTATCAACAAAGTTAAGGGCCTATCTTAAAAACAGAGTGGTTTATATCTAGACACAGACAGCTTTTCACATGGACAATTATTTGTTATCTGTGTACTTAAATATTAGCATCACCACAGCCAAATTACCGCCATGCAAATCGCAACATTTTCCCTCCATTTCTTTTTCATAAAAAAATGCTAGAATCTTTAATGTTTAGATATTAAGGTACGATATACATGGCACCAATTTTGTTACAGTCATGCTAATACATAATTACTGATGTGTGTTACAGAGCAGCAGTCACCAATTGGTGATGTGTGAAAAATTTTGGATGGTATGCAGAAAAATTGGGAAATTATTTATACTTTTATGAAGAGATTAAGTTTAAAAAAAGATGAACAACAAAACAACATATTACGGAACACGAATTATTCTTTACTAAAAGCTTTTAGTTACTGAAATAACTAAACAAAAAAAACATAATTCCTGAGGTTAGCGATTTTGGTAACCTCAACCATTTTTGGAAAATTGTAGGCAAAACACTTCAGTTTGTTGATTGTTGCTTTTCATGAAGCTTATTTGGTTCACTCCTAGAAGAGCCCACACCCTTGGGGCGAATTACTTTGGTTGGCGATAATTGCGCCATCTTGGTAACCCTACTTTTAAACACTACATACGAACACCCTAACTATTTCTAGCATTTTTGTATTTTGTGGGTGCGCATTTCGAATTTCATTTTGTTGTTGGTCTCCGGGCTGGTTGCGTGTGTGAGGGAATCTACTTTAGAATTTTTTACTTTGTTGATTGCGAAAGGTAAGAAAGAATTGATTGAATGGTGTATGAAGGAAGGATTGATTGCTTCGAGTTATGAATGTCCTAAATGTAATGATCAGTATGATGTAACATGGTCGACAATAAAACGCTTTCTTCGAAATCGTGCCAGCCACGCCGAATGTATGTTCGACCATTACCTCGCAGAATAAATATGGCGGCGTTCACACGATCATTCGCTTAGCGATGAGACCTTTAAGACTTTTTTAAAATCTGTTGTTACGCTGTCCCCTCCAGCAGTAAGAAAGTGCTGTTTTTATATTTTTTATCTCAAATGTTTAATTTCTGTATTGCTTACATATATTTTCATTATGCATCCACCTTATCCCGCTATATTTCCTTGCCACCATTGTCGCTTTCGCTTGGCACCATCTTGTTCTGGCTTGGCGCCTTTTTTGGTTTGTCGCCAAGGGT
The DNA here is from genome assembly GCA_019973935.1 of Trichonephila clavipes. Lineage (NCBI taxonomy): Eukaryota > Metazoa > Arthropoda > Arachnida > Araneae > Nephilidae > Trichonephila > Trichonephila clavipes. The sequence goes on along the minus strand of BMAU01002172.1, from coordinate 36,189 downwards.
GTGGGCTCTCCTAGGATTTTACCGCTTATTTTCAGGGCATAGAAGATTAAATAAAGACTTAAATATAGCTATAGTGCTCCACCACATAGAGGTCAATCCTATTAGTGAAACGCTAATTATAAAGTTATACATTAAGTGGTTCATGAAGTGTTGAAAAATGGCAACTACTGCTTTAAAGCAGGCACAGCAGACAATTTCTGTATATATACAAACAATAAAGCAACACAAAATGTCTACTCATAAGCATTGTAAAATTAACCCTTTCACCTCAAGAAGAGTCATTTAATTTGTTTTCAAACTTGGCACCTCTTCTATGGAGACAATGCAAATAATTTTAGATTCATACCATGACAAAAAAAAACCCATAATAACTTGGGAGTATTCTGTTAACAAATTACAAATGAAATCAATCTGTTTAGAAAAGTTTTGTTAATGTATATTTCCACATTTTTTTAAAAAAAAATCATACCTCAAGTGCAAGCAGTTAAAGATATTAGAAATGTGTGCTTTCTCTTTTCTTTCTTTTCCATCAGACTGAGCCACAGGAAAACATGATTGGGTACAGCTAGCTAGCTATAACAAACTTAAATGATAAAAAGCTATCAAAAACCAATTATTAACAACAAATTATCATTTTGATAAAATCACCAAAAAAAGTTGCAAACAAAGGTTCTTGGGTACTGTTGCAATTATACCAACCCTGATTTTGTTCGCATCATACACGGTGAATTGGCAATTAAGTGCTAATGTGTCCAATATGGTTGCGATAATACATAAATATCAAAACAAACACAAAATATACATCAGAAAATTCTTAATTTTTCCATTTATATTTCACAGTAACACCAAATAAAATTTTGAAATTACACAAAATAGATATTTCGTGAGTCTAATGTTATTGCCCCAACTATTAAAAACTACAATAACTATTTCGTGGAAAAATTCACTACCAAGTGCAAAAAGTATTAATATTGTGCACAAACTGGCTTAGAATGTTCTTCCCTTATTGAATGCATATTGCAGTATTTGGCGATGTCTTTTGATTTTAGGTAAATGGCCGACTAAAGAAAAATATAAGTACCATAAAAATTATATATTAATTTAATTTAGATTCATTGGAGAAAGATAAAATACCGTAAAGTCCGGCATATAACGCACACCCATACTTTCAAGCTGCAATTTTTAAATTTTAGGTATATTCGCTATATAATGTGCACCCCTTTTTACGAAGAAACCTGAAATGTACAAATGCAATGCTGTTACGTTTAGAAGCGATTTATTCAAGGTGTTTATCTAAGCAATTGCAAAAATAGTATACTTTTAGAACTACCACCTTTTAAGTTCAATAAGAATGTCATGTCTTTTAAATAAATAGTATTTCGAAATATTTAGAAGTATAACTTTTTTATGCTCATTTATTTTTTAATTTTTAAAGCCCTCATTTTTATACCCAGCGTATAACTCGCACCTGTAAATTTTGATCTTATTTTTTGTGTTCAAAGTGCGCGTTATAAGCCGGATTTTACGGTAGGTGGAAGATTTTAACCGGTATACTACTCGCTAAACACATACATAGTGTACAGAATTAAATTTAGTATTTTATATATAAAAATTATCCAAAGTAAATATTCTGTGCTTAAAAATAAATTGAAAAATGATATACAATACGAACAGTAATTGACATAAAAGAGCTGAACTATCTTTATCAACGCGAAAGTAAAATTTGAAAAACTAATTACAATCTTATGACAACCTGCTTCCTCAACATGTATTTGAGCCCTCTGTCTGTTTTGCTCATTCACTGATGCTTACTCTAATTTGATCAGCATTTATTCCTCGCACTGCGTTTGCTTGGCCAGTATGATGACCTAAGTTCGAGTTTCTGCAATACAATTTTATGTACTCAAGACGATTGACTGCAGTTAAAGTGAAGGTTTAAAGAAAAACATGAAATTACAAAACAGCTCTGAGCGGGCCTTGTATCCGAATTCCTTTGAGGCCCTTTTTTCAGATATGAGCACCATGTAAGCGGAATTGTAATAACATTCGTTGGGGCTCTTGCATCATTGATACAGCGGTGGCTCTACGTACCGTACAAAAACAAACCATAATAACTTCCAGTATTTTTTTTTTAACAAATTACTAATGGAATCTGTTTAAGAAGGTAATAATCTTATAAAGCAATGAAAAACAAAATAAGGTGCAATATTTTGATGACTCAAAATCAGAAAATCTTAATTTTAACATTTGTATTTCAATACTAACATCAAATGAAAGGTACTTACGTATTATCGCAACCTATTAGCGATATTGTATAAGACGAAGCACGATTGCCAATTCCGCGCGTACAACATCTGCGAAAATGGAATGGCCAACTTTGCGAGTTATCATTAAAGTTGGCGATTGTTGCGATAATACGTAAGAATCAAATGAAGTTTAAAAAGTTGTCTAAAAAAAAAAAAAACATTCCTATTAAAAACTCCGTTGATTAATTTGGTCACATTAAAATATCTCCAAGTGGGAAAAAATTATTGTTTCCAAACATTGAATGTTATATCGCGGCATTTGGCTATGTCTGTTTATTTCAGGTAAATGGTTGACGGAAACTATTTGGTAGAAAAATAAGTAACGAACAGAAGTCAATTATGTTAGTTTCATTTTCGCTTAATTAAGAGAAATAAATTTAGCTTAAAATTACAGAAAAAACACGATGTAGATTTTAATGAAAGTCATAAACATCCCGCCATAATGCTATCAAACTGTTGCCAAACCTACAAAACAAAATTTGAGTTCTTGAAAGAATAATTTTTAAAAAAAGATTTATTCGAAAAACAATCCCAATTACGTATCAAAGGGCAATAAATAGATAAATATGACAACGTATAAACATAACCATAGAAGAGTTATACAATAATTTGGAAAAATCTAAGCGTAAAGTTTAAATTTTCGCGTTCAGAGCGAATCGTGACGTCATATGACGTCATAACACCAAAAAATCACTTAAAAATTAAATTTTAAAAAATTTAGAGAGAATTTCGAAATAAAAAGTACATAAGATCCTGACCAGAGACAAATGCAACGTTGTGTCAATATTTCAGATTAATCCATGCAGAACTTTTTGAGTTATGCGCGCATACACAAACCAACACAACATTTTTAATACTTATTTTAAATCTTTCAATTTCGACTTTTCAATGTGCTCGCCCCCCCTCATATAGGGATTTCACGCCCCCTAGGGAATGCGCTTTTCTCTTTGAGAAACACTGCTGTTGATTAAAAAAGAAGAAAACATTGAAATAACTAACCTATAACTGAGTTAATTCATAAACTTTAAATGTTCGGAAAGAATTTTGAAGAAATGCCTTTTCGATACCTCAAGCAGAATAACAGCTTAAACAACTTATTAGAACATACTTATAAAATAATATTACTAAAGTAATTTTTTGATGTATATAAAGAGAGAGAGAGAGAGAACTCTGAAGAAACACATATTTTATAATAACTTAACATGATAATTTAGAAAAATGATTCATTATTGCGTAACTTTTGTTTTGTTATTTATTTTTATTTTATTTACCTTATTCTGTTTGCTTACTCTGTAAGCCCAGTGCAATATTTGTGGTGCACGGGAATTATTTTATCTGTCTTCAATAAAAAAAAAATATTGATGTTTCAGAAAAGAAAAATCTAAGTTTACTATGAACATCAGACAAATGAGTCACAATTTTTTTTTTTTTATTAATCGGGGACAGCAATGAATGTTGCGCAATGTCTCGTTTCGGAAAAGGAAGCTCTCTATATAAATATTCTGAAAATTAATTTCTTCAAAAATTTTGATGAAAAAAACAACAACTTCAAAACACAATGCAGACAAAAATAAAACCTCGGGATAAGTTATTTTAATCCCGGGATTTGACGAAACACCGGGATCTCGGGGCTGCAAACCCTAATTAAAAGTTTTTGTCTTAAGACTCACATTTTTATTTACCCGCATTTAACAAAATACATTAATACTTTCACAATGGTGCAAATTTCCTTAGAATTTAATTACGAGCACGTGTACAGGAAATTCAGCACGTTACTTTATTTAATTGTCTTTATGTTGTTGTGAAGTAACTCTTATAGCAAAAAACGTTTCTTATATCATGATGCCGAGTACTTCGAATGGTTTTCGAAATTAGAATGGTTTAAAAATAAACATAATAAGCTTTAGTATTTAATATGTAATTTTACAGGTATGATAAACAAATGTTATACAAAGGTTTATTGTACTTGAAATTGTATTGGACATGAAAAAAATTGTATCGAGATATTTTACAAAAAATAGTTACATTGCCATTTTATATGTGTATTTGTTTTTTTTATTATTCGAAACTTCTTTCTATAAGTTGCATGATTTAAGTATTCTAATTTGTTTTATGTAAATTCAGAAAGTTGATGGCATAGATTTAAGATATGAAATTTTAAAATTCTTAGGATATTTCATTTAATCTGGTTAGTTAGTCAGTTAGATCCTCTATTTGTTCACTATTTGTCCTTGTAGTATAGTGTTACATTCATAGAGTCTGCTTTATTTATTTATAGTTTATTCATGTAATGTTAAAATTAAGTGTCAATAAATAATGCATATTAAAATGAGTATGATTATTGAATAAAACTGTCCGATAAGAATTTTCTGCTTCATTATATGAGAAATTTTCATGAAAACAATTTAATTTGTTCTACAACAGTGCATTTATGTCTTTTTCAGAAGTGTCTTGTGTAAGTATTGAAAACAGTGGCGTAACGGAAAATAATTGTTCCCCCGCAAGGTCAGATATTGGGCCCCAAGCCGGATATATATATATATATATATATATATATATATATATATATATGTATGTATATATATATACAAAGAATTGAAAAACCATAACATAATGTACCTTTACACATCACGTAAAAATATTTAAATATTAAACTTATAACTGAATATAAAATCAACCTGTGTCTGAGTAAACAAAGTAAATAACGTTTAACATTAGAGAGTATTTATAGTATTTAAAAAATAGAAAATCTAACAACAGTCAACTGATAACCTGGTAACTTAAATAAAAACGATACACTAAGAAAAACACAAACATTGTAAAATAATATTTTCGATTTCAGATCCTTATGATTGAAAAAAGGTATCACTTACCGAATTCTTCGTTTATGAATCCTGGGATGAGCTTGACCTTGTTCATCAAGTTCCCTACTACTAGCACTTGCACAAGATGATGAACTTGCGGATATTAAAAAGTTATCCAATTTTGCATATTTTCTATTAATATTATACTCCTTTTCCTTTCGAATTTTTCGTTTTTGAGAACCACTCAGTTTTTTTTAACTCCACTCATTTTAAGGCCGCGTTTCTTCTTGTCTTATTAAAAAAATAACAATATAAGAACCAGAATAATTAATTCCATTTACAAAAAGCAGTTCTAATATTACAAGAGAGAAAAGTGAGATCAAAATATTTTAACAGCGAAGGAACACTCCCTATATTGAAGTGCATTGAATATAAAAATATACATGTTCTAAAAACAATTTTGTGAAACATTTCTCATTATGCTTTATTGGATTGAATACTCATAAATCTACGCGGAAATTTCTGTGGGCATATGGGTTTCTAAATCATAAATCTAGACCATGTAATCAGTTAAAATGCTCTCTATGCGTTTTCAAGTATCGCAATACTATTTTTCATGAAAAAAGCATAACAGATGTACGTTATTTAGGAGTTCGCTAAATGAAAATGAAATACATGTGTGTGTGTGGGGGGAACTAAAGACGCCAATAAGTTACTTTGCTACTTCAGTAAAAAGAGAGAGAGAGAGTAACATGTCTTTTTTTCTCCCTACCGCTAACATGAAGTACACTAAAAAAACAGTGATGAATTTTTTTTTTTATCTTTCTAGCATTTTATCCAATTTTTCGTCTGACTTTCTTTTTATCTGTTAGTAATTTAGGTTTGGAAAGAAAACCCACTAAACAAAAGTATCTCTTTCGTCGCGGGGATTACAGCCAATTAAAAGGTTTTTTGATTTGGTTATTGGATCTAAGATATCTAATAAGCGATCGAAGTTTTGATTTTGAATGATGTTAGATCGCCAATTTAAAAATCGCTTAAAAATTGGATTAAACAATGTAAAGCTAATTTTGTGAAATTCTACGTTAATGGCGTCAGTCTAGCTTTGGGACCCCGAGCAGTGCAGGGGTTGCGGTGGGGCGGTTGTACGTTACGCCAAAGCTTCAGAAACATATGAACTGTAGTACATAAAAAAATATCAAGTAATAATTATGCTAAATAGAATGATAACTCCTGTTGTAAAAGAGTATCAGTTATTGTTAATAAAAAATTAGATTTGCTAATATATTTAGGTCAAACAAAGACCGATCAACTCAGCAAGTATGAATTTCCTGTAATTAATAATGTTATTTTTGTAAATGAGGTATTACATTTGGCTCTCAAAGTAGAAATAAAAGCTCCTATGATTTTTCAGCAGCATTTGGTTTTCTTACTGATTTTCTATAATACATATTTTCATATCTTACTTTTACTTACTTAATTTTTTATTCATATTACACCTTACTTTTATTACATTGCATTTATTTACATCTTGCTTTTATTACATCACATTTATTTACATTTTACTTTATTACATTACATTTATTTATATCTTACTTTTATTCATCCCCCATATGCTTTACTCGAAATGTCAAAATTTTGAATAAAAAAAATAAAATTTCAATATTTTTTCTTCGCGAAAAAGTCCAAGCAGATACATTAAAAAGTCATATGGGAAATATAGGACACTTTCAAGTTCTAAATATTTAATATCAGTTTGATATCTTTATGAAGTAAAACTAAGCTAAGAATGTAACTCTTTTACCTCTAACTTAAGTTTCAAGTTCTTGCTCTGAAAGTCATTTAGAGATGTCATCACTATTTCATAATTTTAATTTAACGTTATCTGTAAGTAATTTTCATGATACTCAACCATATCTTCTTGTTTTAACATATTTATCTGGTGTTTGCGTAAGAGCAGTTCACTTGAAAAAAATTAAAATGGGTCTTTTATTTCAAATCACTGGTTTTTAATAAAGCTTGAACTAAATTCTAACTATGATTTAATTCATAACTTGGAGGAGTTATTTTGCCTTGTTATATTGTCACAGTAGAGAGAGTACTCTACAACAATTTAACTGTCCAAACATTTCTTTAAAGTGATTATGAAAATATGTACCGTACACAAAATAATCAACGTCTGATTGCCTCTCTCGTAGAAATATAGATTAGTTTGATAAATTCAAGTGAACTTTTCTATACTGAGCTAGTTATAAAGCATATTATCCACACTTCTACAAGTGAATTATTAAATAACTGCAGTTGGCAAAAACGATATTATAAAAAGTTGAAATAAAAAAATAATAAAACTATACGTTATCAGCTAAATAAGTTTATATCACAGTGAGTGTGCTTTAAGACACAGCACGAAACCTTTTTGTAGTTTCGGAAAGAGTAGTAGTTTTGTAGTCTAATGCAGCTACAGTAAATTTTGACCATGATGTAAAGCTGAATCATTTTGTTGATTAAATTTACTTTATATTTACTATTTACAATATTGTGAAAACATTACGCTAAAAGAGGAACACTAACTACTACTTCTACACAAAACCTAAATAAAACATAATTTAAAATTTTATTGCATCCATCGTATCGTTAGTTGCCCCCCCACCATGTCATTCACTGGCGTAGCTAGTTCTGTGTGGGGGCCCTTTTTCTGATATGAGCGCCCTCTTAGTGGGACTGTAGTTACATGTGCTGGTGCCGCAGTAGCTTCGGGGCCCCGTATCATTGATACGGCTGATACGGTGGTAGCTATGCCCCTGATGTCATTCTTTTCAAAAGGGGAAAAAAAAATCCAGCTCTCTAAGAACTGGACGCGCACGTTTTGGTGACACAACGCCACCTAGTGAGGATTCATTAACTAATGCTCGCTACAAGTTGCATTATTTTTATGTGTGGGCTTATTAAAATTTTTTAGATACATATTTGTTTTCAGGTAAATATATTTTATTTTTATATATGTATGATTTTTCTAAAAATATTTTAGTAACTTAATTAATGATAATTTTATATGCTTTTATTGCAGAGAGATTTTGTTTGATACCAATAAAGTTTTAAAACATTTAATCCATACTTGTAACAAGTGCATCATTGAATAACTATTGTTGGGGAGAGGCGGGGGAAATTGCAAAGAAAAGTTACTTACAAACAGTAAAATAAAAGGTGTAGTATATTTTTAAACAATTATTTATTTTTATACATTATATATATATGTATGAATTTCTATCTAAAAATATTTTTTGAAACTTATTTAAAGGTAAATTTTAATGTTATTACTACACGGGAATTTTTGTTTTTTACTGTGCGGGGTACCAATAAAGTTTTAAAACATATTCAAGCCACAATTGTGTGACGAATCTGTACGGAACCTTTCCACTAATCTTCTTAAGCATCTTTTTGGGGAATATAAATTCGCGTTTATTTCCAATAAACTCTAAAAAGATGAACGGGATATTCAAATTAGATAAGGTATTTAAGTCGAGCGTGTGAAACAGCAACGAGATGATGGAAGGCTATTGAGCCAGCAACTTGAAACGCATTTTTTGAAGATTCAAGGAGATTAGATTCGTGAAGACGTCGTACTGCTAGACGTACCAGAAAGCTGATATAAGCCAGCGGTTAATATAATTTACGTGTGCTTAAAATAAGCGTCAGTTTAAGCGACTTAGTTAAAGTTAATGAAAGTTAAGAATTCGAGTACGTGTATTTCTCGGATCTCCTATTTCGGTAGACCTTGCTTGATCTTGAGCTTAATTATTAATTAATTGCATTATTAGTAATTTAATTTAATATAAAGGCAAATCCCTTTAAGTGATGTAACAGAATAGTATTATATGTTATCAGATATTTTTTTGAGAAAATTATAATAATAAATAAATATTATTATTATTCAAAAGGGCTCTTAGTGGTTCTTTGCCTCAAATTAATCTTGGTGTTCAAGGTGAGACCCAGGGGGTCTCCACAATTGTAATAAATGCATTATTGAACAGCTACTTCGGGGGTATTACAAATTTTAAGCAAAGAAATTAGCTTACATAAACAACTAAGTGAATTTTGTAATCTGTCTTTGAGAATATATTTATTTTCTGGTATGTATCTATAATATTATATATGTAAAGATTTATCTAAAATATTTTTTTAAACGTAGTAAACTTTAGTGAACTTTTAATCACTAATACTGATGAACTTTCAATCAACAATTCTAATTAATTTTACATGTCAAAACTCAAAAAAAAAAAAAAAAAAAAAATTCCTACGTCAGTTTAACTTGTAAATTTTCTACATTTAAATTTTCCTTTTCCTATAACTTTCTCAATATCTTTCTTTCCCAACTTACACTTTTCTCAATACCTTTCTTTCCTTACCTACACCTTTCTCAATTTTACTAATAATTGTAGGAAATTAATGTGTATCCTTATACTTTCAGATTCCAGAGCATAATAACATAAATACATCTTATTATTCGAGTCCTCTATCTCTAACAAGGAACATTAGAAAGCAAAACTCCATTCGATTAAAAGGATTCAGGTAAGGCATTAATTGGGAAGAAATTGAAGCTCTTAGATATGGGAAAAACTTTAAAAAGGGTCATCTCAGCTTGGATGTTTGAATTCTTTTCTGACAAAAAAAAACAAACCGTGCTTAGAATTGGCGGAAGACTAAATATAATTCGGATTTATCATTTAATAAGAGCTTTTCTATTTTGCTTTGTAATGCATGGGTTATCCCATCCATTAGTGTACGAGAGTTAGAAGGAAGATTAGCCATAATCAAAACAAACACAATTCATTTGCAAGTCTCAACAACCAAAGAAATTTTAACAATACAAGTTAGGAAATGCACCTTTGGATAAATATGGGAACAAAAGCGAGGTAGACAAGATAATTGAATATTTAATTATAAGTCGAATCATTTACTCTTGGCTCGTCCTAGCAATACACCTTCTAAATAATCGTTTTAAGTTAATCTACTTCAATCCGATATTATTTCAATTTAAACAGCTAATTGGCCAAATTGTCAATCTTAAATATTAAACAAAAAATCTACGAATCTCTCTCTCCACTAACTTTACGTTAATCACTAACTGCTATCCTTTAGCTTCTAACCTCGTCTTATCTCGAATCTGAAAGTTAATCTTTAAATAATTATAAGCCTTGATTTGCGTAATTCATGTCTTCTTCGGGGAGAAAGTTTTCAATAGAATAATATTTAAAGAAAGTTTTTCCCCAAATGGATTAGTAGGATGTACGCGAATAGATCTGTTACAACTGCTCAAAATCGTAAATTATCTTTTTAATTAGGAACTATAGTGAAAATCGTTTAAAACAAAACTAAAGGGACTGAAATATTTTTTCGTGTTAAAAGAATTTAGTGTTAAAGGATACTGCAAAAAATAAATAAAAAAATAAAGAGAAGAAAAGAAAGGAAACCATATATTCAACAAAATTAAGTTAATTAGAGTACATTTTATTTACATAGATATGTAAGAGGCTCGCACCTCTCGCGGGGTACCTAGATGTGTGGGGAGAAGGGAAGAAACACTCGACATGATCCAACTAAACTGTTCCTTTCCACACAAAGAACAGACACAATTTCAACTAATAATAGTTAGGGAATGTCTCAATGTTAACCGTGACAGTGGAACAACGACAGTAAAACGTGAGTGATTAGGGAGACTATCAAACTTGATCCTTATCTTAATTAAGGATCTAACCTATCATCCGATTTAATCTAATCTCAATTCAATCTTAGTGAATAATCGTCACTTCAAAGTTTCCTCCTAATAAGAATCAAATCACTATAATTTTAATATTATACCTTCAGTAACAATCTCACCTGGCTCGAGTATATTTTCTCTCTCTCAAGCTAGAAAACCTCTCATATTTATAGTAAGTTAATTTACCTATCACTGTTATCTTTTTCCGCAGGGGTGGTTGTGAATAACGCGAATTGATAGCCCAAAGATTTCCCAAGAGGATTAGTTGGAAAAACGCGTATAGATCCTTCACAGATATGCATATATAAATGTATTTTATAAAAATCAATGAAACAAAAACATTTACAAGAACGAAATGAAATATAATAAAAATTTTCAAGTTTTTTACAAAACAAAGCATTTATTGAGTTTCTGGAAAATAATCTGGTATTTTTCTTTGCATTGTCTTTTTTTTATCATCAAATTGTTTGATGCTGTCCACTTTATTATTCATTTCACCATTGAAATGTGTGTGTAAATAATTATGCATACTTTTCATGATGTTTCTCATTTCGAAAGACGTGGGAACAGGAGCTGCATTATTCATTTCATTTTCATCGTCGGAATCTGCATCAATGATATTTTGTGAGCTCGAACTCCAAAATGTCTTTGTCTGCCATACTTGGGGCTGTACACACATTATCATCATCTACTGCAGGGTTGGAGTCAAACTCAAAAGCTAACTCGAGCCAAACAAACAAGGTTTAGTCGCTGCGGTAGCGGAGTGGTATAGGTATCGGATCGTGGCTTGCCTTGTCACGAGTTCGAGCCCAGTACCACTAAAGACCCGCCGTGTAGGGCAGCGATGCACGTTAAATCTGTCGAGAGCTGAAACGTCCTCCCGTTGGTGTGGTGTGGTAGGGGGTGCCCAATCAGGTGTCGTCCACGTCACTTGACCAGGGTTCAAAATTACGTGGTCCGTCGCCAAAAGCCCTCGTGTAGCTGAACAGTGCGACGTTAATATTCAATCAATCAATCAAACAAGGTTTAACTTCAGGCGGGGCGCAAAAGAAAATCAATATTCGCAGAAACGTGGGCATATTTCGAATAATACATTATAATAAACATATATAAAAGAACAAAAAAGTTAATGTTTATATTCTGACACACTTAATATCTCTTTTCTGTGTTGCTATCTTTCCAATTTCGGGAGAATTTAAAAAAAATTTTACTATGTATTATTGTGTGGGGATATATTTACAGGACCGCAAAAATGTTCTTTGTGGGCCACGAGTTTCCTGATCACTCCTGATCTACTGCAATGAATTCTTCCGATGATACAGTAGGACAGTCCAATAATACAGAAACTTTCTGATATATTTCATTAAGTGTCAGTCAAAAATGTGCCAGCTAGGTGGCGTAGTTGGTTTGCCGCTGACTTTATGAACCTAAGGTTGCGGGTTCGACCCCGGCCCAAGTCGGTGGATTTTCATGATGCAGGAAATCGACAGTGTCCATGTCGTCTGCTTATGCAGTCCCTTGAGTGTCCGTTTGGCTTAGGTGCTCTCGGCAAGATTAAATTCATAATTACAATTTTTCGCCTTGTCAGAACCCAGGTGCTTCCCTCTGGGGAGGAAACTGGGCGTCAAAATTACTTGCGGCAATTGGTATCGCCTGTTTGATAACTCACTAAAAGGGGATACCAGCTCCTGGGGAATTTACTAGGTCTGTGAAGGTAAAAAATATCAATCCGCAGCTCCATTAGAGAAAAAAAATGATCACACTATATTCGTTGTTTGTTATTATTATTATTCAAAAATAGTTTTTCATATTGATCATATTTTTTTCTTTGTGTATTTTTTGTATAATTTATATTGCATTATTAATTTATTGAAATGTTATTTCAACGTGGTCCTGGATGTCGGCCTTTCAATCCCCACCCCCACTTAACGCCTTCCCTCATTCATTCAGTGTTGATGTAACGCATAACCGCATTAAAAGTAGAGCTTGCAATCCCGTGCAATATTTTCAATCCCGGGATTTAGGGATTGCATTGACCAAATCCTGGGATCAGGACTGGACTATTTATGAAAAATACTTACACATTAGCATGGTTGAAATTACATAATAAAACTGAAAACATAATTAAAAATTGGTTTATTATTATTATTATTTACTGAAACAAATCAAAGCAAAGCTTAATTCATCATAAAAATAAATAAAAAAATAGCACATAATGAATTCAATAAAAATAGTACAATTTGAATTCATTAAAAATGGACACATTTGAGTTAAAAATTGATATGTTGAGAATTTCCAAAATCTTATTGTGGATTTAAAACAAAATAAAAAGATCCTATTTTATTTTCATTGAAACACTGTATTTTTTTATGTTTAATATTTTTAGAATTGATAACTGCATGGAGAGAGGAGACATTCTAAGGAAGTAGATTTTTGAAAAATAAAATTTTGAACTCTGAACTGGATTTTTCCCTGACAAACTCACATATACCTGTACACAGCACAAGCAAATGATAGAAGGGATTTTCATAAATGTTAATCTAAAAAATTTTTCTATTTATACAACTCCCACATAAAAAATACTTGCTTTTTTTAAAATCTTTAATATATAATACTAGAAATTAATCATAATAAACACTAAAATTAACTCTAATAAAAATACTGAAAAAACAGACTTCAATTTTAAAAATAATAATAATAAATTTATTATATATTTCATAGTCCAATAAAACTCTGTATTTCAGCTTCCTCAAAAAATGTCTTTTCTAATATTTTTAACAACATTTAAATATTAATGCATGCAATTTAATATGGAAATATATTTATAATGATGACACAAAATAATATTACTAAATTTATCTCTCTGTAGATCTGAAACTTTCCTTCTGATCCTTCTGAAACTTTCAGTATTTATGATGCAATTTTCAGTCAGAATTTTCAATGCGCCCCCTCCCTACCATAACAATTTATTAAATGCAGTAAAAATGTACTTTGACGTAAAGCTACAAAACGACTTTAATTATAAACCATACAAATTATCCCGGTAAGTATTAAATTTTGTAAATAACAAGCCCACGGGGGGCACTAATAATTATTAAACTTGTTTTTAATTTAGCATTGATAAATTACTTATCAAAAACATTGTGCAGTGCTGATATTTTTATACTATACTATATCAGTGTAACTGTGTGTGTATTTAATTTTCATCATACCAAAATGTGTATTTTGTTTTGCTTCCTTTTAATAAATTAATACTTATTTTAAGTCTTTCAATTTCGACTTTTCAATGTGCTCGCCCCCCTCATATAGGGATTTCACGCCCCCTAGGGAATGCGCTTTCCTCTTTGAGAAACACTGCTGTTGATTAAAAAAGAAGAAAACATTGAAATAACTAACCTATAACTGAGTTAATTCATAAACTTTAAATGTTCGGAAAGAATTTTGAAGAAATGCCTTTTCGATACCTCAAGCAGAATAACAGCTTAAACAACTTATTAGAACATACTTATAAAATAATATTACTAAAGTAATTTTTTGATGTATATAAAGAGAGAGAGAGAGAGAGAACTCTGAAGAAACACATATTTTATAATAACTTAACATGATAATTTAGAAAAATGATTCATTATTGCGTAACTTTTGTTTTGTTATTTATTTTTATTTTATTTACCTTATTCTGTTTGCTTACTCTGTAAGCCCAGTGCAATATTTGTGGTGCACGGGAATTATTTTATCTGTCTTCAATAAAAAAAATATTGATGTTTCAGAAAAGAAAAATCTAAGTTTACTATGAACATCAGACAAATGAGTCACAATTTTTTTTTTATTAATCGGGAACAGCAATGAATGTTGCGCAATGTCTCGTTTCGGAAAAGGAAGCTCTCTATATAAATATTCTGAAAATTAATTTCTTCAAAAATTTTGATGAAAAAAACAACAACTTCAAAACACAATGCAGACAAAAATAAAACCTCGGGATAAGTTATTTTAATCCCGGGATTTGACGAAACACCGGGATCTCGGGGCTGCAAACCCTAATTAAAAGTTTTTGTCTTAAGACTCACATTTTTATTTACCCGCATTTAACAAAATACATTAATACTTTCACAATGGTGCAAATTTCCTTAGAATTTAATTACGAGTACGCGTACAGGAAATTCAGCACGTTACTTTATTTAATTGTCTTTATGTTGTTGTGAAGTAACTCTTATAGCACAAAAAACGTTTCTTATATCATGATGCCGAGTACTTCGCATCTGATCAAGAAGTATGATGATAGTATTTCGCTCAACCCTGTTCACGCAAAGAAAGTGGGATAAGAGAATAAAAGGATGACAGAATGACTCAATCCGAATCTCTCAATTGAACAATTAAAATATGGTCATTTCTTTTTGATGACAAATTCAATAGCGAATGAAAAAATGACGCATGCGGTAACTGCGCGCTTAAAATCAAGTGACATTGTTAAAAATAGAATCTGTTTGAGGAAGACAAGCGATGCATAAATGCTATAAAATGCTGGGGGCTATCTATAAGTTATGTTTTAGAAAAACGCAGTTCTCAGAATAAGAATATAAATAAGATTTACTTTTAGTAAGAAAATTCTCTGAATATATACATAATTAAGTTTATACATATGAACGTCAAAGGAAAAGAAAAGGATGCATTCCTCTTAGTTGTCAATCACTGTGTTGTGCTACTTGAAAATCTTTCGTATGCAACTCAGAAGCCAGCGTCCTATATATAAGTTGACAATTCTCACTCTCAAGCTTTATTATACACCCCAAAGGATATTTGTTGTTGTTGTTGCTCATCTCCATGTCTAGCCAAGCTAGACTAAGTCCATGATCCCATTCACTCTCAAAAAGTCCAATACCATTAGAGGGTCTTCATAAAGATCTTGTTTTGAAAGCCCCAGACAGTCAAGAATGTGTTCTGGAGATGCCTGGCATGCAGAACACCTTACACAAGTTGGAAAAACTTTGTTTTTATCCTTAAACGTCAAAGCTCGGAGGTGGCCACTCTGGAAACGAGTCAGAATAGTTTGTTCTTGCCTGCTGCATTGAAGGAAAAGAGAACCACCAGGTCGTTTAGCCTCATACCGGTGATGAGCAGGAGGGATAGTTGATTGCTTGTTGTTGATGTAGGTGGAGTGCAGTTCTGAATAGGTGAGAACGGCTGAATTCTCAGAGTGTGTTGAGCTGCACCATCTTTTGCTAGGGAGTCAGCAATCTCATTGCCTGTGATGTTAACGTGCGAAGAAGCCCATTGTAGATGGATTTCACGAGAAGAAGAAAGGATATTTGCTTCTCATGTAACAGGACTTCGAACCGGAACTGAACCGAAAACCGAAACTAAACCGAAAAAAATTTCGGTTTATTTAGGTTTGATATATCTTCAGTCATTTTTTGTTACTATAACCAACTTATCAATATTTTTTAATTTAACACCAACCATATAATTAGCATCATTACATGTTCATTGCTTCTCGTTTCAATGTCTACTTGTACTTTTCTGTTTCAGTTTCGCATGAAACTACATGTAGAAGGGGGATTTAATTCAGTTGAATGAACTAGAAGAATTGTTGATTTTTTAAGAAAAATGTCAGTCTGAGTTATATTTTTCGCATCTCAGAATGCGATCATTTACGGATGTTTGTATAGGCTGTTTAGATAAACAAACCAGAATCATAAACCTAGTTGTCAAATGCGATATCGATAATGGATAGCAATACCAATGCTCGCTGTTCTCTGCTCACCTCTCGTATAGTACATACTAGTTGATTGTATCAACTCACATCGTGTACCAATTAAAAAAAAGAATAAAATCTTTTAAATTTTGATACAATTTTACATTTTTTTTGTATGTGATAGAATTATATTTTTAGTAGAAATTAGAATATACATAAAATAAATATATTCGTTAAGTATTATTTTTGGCTTAACGAAAAGTGGAACTGAACCGATATATTTCTTTTATTTGGACTGGAACGTGTACTGACCCTCGTATGGTGGTCAAAGATGAGGATAACAATAAATGTAAAAAAAAAAACAGATCTCCTTGCCACGATGAATTTTGTGGGTCTCGATCTGACACCGTCGCGCGATCAGGTCATCCTTCTCAAGTAGATATATTTTTAAAATAAGGATTCCAGTTTTATCTTGAAACAGTTGATATTTAAAGTTATGAAATCATGTTATTTAATTATTGGTCGAAAAGCTCTCAAGTTTACATGATATTTGAAAATAGCATCGAATAAATAAAATGAGTTTCTCAAAAAGTATGATGTGTATTTTTCTCTTTACTTTTATTTTATCAATATTAAACATCAGTCACAGTACTTCCTTTTACTACACAATAATTTTTGACAGTGAAATTTTATTTTTGATTTATTTATATATGCAAATGTAATGAAATAATGACAAAATTTGTTTTAACCAAAAATTTATTTCGTTGAAAAATTTACAAATTTCAAAATTATTTAATTTTGGGGCCACTTAGAATTATTATTATTATTATTATTACAATTTTTTTTTTCCTTTTGAAACTTCTCTTAGTTGCAAATGACAGCGAATAGTAAGGGCCAGATTGTTGTGCAACAGGCTAATTTTTGCTGTATGGTTCTTCGCGTTGCACTGTGATCGGATATCAAAGCGTACACAACAAGCATGTCCTTACGCTTCGTGGTTCCGTTAGATCTGCCTTCATCGTTTCTACATTCACATTACTAGGGGGGTTTGATTTCGTCAAATACGAATACCAATTTCCCTGCAAGGATAATTTGCCAATTTTATAAGCCCCGATTCTTCTTATGTCAAATTGTCAAATTCAGAAATGCACTTGACACTAACTTCTGCGCTCTTCGCACAGACTTCCAAATGTTTCACACACACACACACAATGCCACCAGTCTTTTTAAATTATAGTCGGGGTCTTCAATTTGTCATCCGTGGGCCCCTGAATATCCCCCTGAAGGCTATTTAGGGGGCCCTCATTTGAATTTGAGGTAATTTTTTTTAAAAAATGTGTTGTTTACTTTTTGTAGCAAAAAACCCTTTTTTTCTGTTATTCTTGATAGTTAAAACATTTTACTTTTACTGAAGTCTTTGATATAAATTTTAGATAAAATAAAAAATTTCACTGTATCTTAAATAATTTTAAATATAAAAAAAAAATCTGATTATATATATATATATATTATATATATATATATATATATATATATATATATATATATATATATATATATATATATATATATGCATAAAAATCTCAGGAATTTTCGGAAAAACGGTGGACTTTTTAAGGTATTCGACTACGTTTGGAACCGTGATTTTGCAAAAGCGTATAAATGGATAATATTTATGATATTTAGTGTCCCTTAGATTAGAAAATGTATATAAAATTGTTTTAAGAATATTATTACAATAAAAATTATTTAAGTGCAATATTTTGACAAAAAGAACATAGAATGACCCAGTTTCAAAATATTCTCCTTTTGTGAATAATGCTTCTATTATAATAATATTTTGCCTGTATATATATCAGATCTCTCTACAGAGGCTCAACTAGAATTTTTGAAACATATAACTTAGAAGTGGATTTATCCATGTTTTACGACAACAGAGGGGAGAAATTTTAAGAAAAAATGCCGATAATTATTTCAATTGGTTGTAACTCTGAAAGAAATGTGAATTTTTCAAAAAAAAAGTTCAGACTCTCTAGAGAGTAGTCTTTACTTTATATAAGCAAAATATTATTATTTTAGAAGCATTTTTATAAAAGGAGAACATTTTGAAAAAAAGATTATTCTGAGTTAATTTTTTTGCCAAAATATTGTATTTAAACAAAAATTTTTTTCCAAATTGTCCTTAAAACAATTTTATACATGTATTATAATCTAAGCGATACTAAATATCTTGAAAATTATCCATCTATGCCCTTTTTTAAAATTATGATTTCGAACGTAGACGGATACCTTAACAAGTTTACTAAGTATTTTTTAATTCGATTAACTTTTTTGAAACCGATAAATATATATATATATTTACACAAATCTCCAAACACTGTCTCTTTCCCTAGAATCAGTTGTAGTCTTGTAAAACAAAACTCCCTTTTTTATATATAAATTTCCTGACTACAATACTTTTTTTTTTTTGACAGTCATGTGGCCTGCAGACCACTGTGAATTTATTGATGTAGCCGGCGGTTCATTGTAAATTTATTAATTTGGCCCTTGAGCGTGAAAGGTTGAAAACCCCTACTTTATAGTACAGTGTTTGTAGGTGTTGCTACTAGTGCATAAGATTTGTATATGAGCTGAAATGCTAGAGCCATTTGTATATCTTATCGAGGCTTGATGAAAATTTCTCACAATCGGATGTTTCTTTTAAATAATTTTTAAAGAATTCCATTTTTATTAGCCAGAAGTACATATTTCTTATAATGACTGTTCTGTGCTTTTATATTGCATTGCTTGAATAATGAATTTTACGAACATTATTGTAAAAATTTTGGGCAAAAGAAATCAAGAAGAATATTTCCTAAGAAATATATCTAATTAGGCTTATGATGCTTAAAAATTTCAAATTTATTTAAAAAGAGCCTGGCAAGTTTGTTTAAATATATTAGCTTATAATCTTTTTTTATCTTCAATATTTCTCATTTTTTTGAAAGTTTTGAATTTTTTGTACATTGTAAAATTTTGTCTTTTTTTAATTTGTGATGATAATTATAAATCTTGCACAAGAGGCATGACAAAGAAATAAATTTTCGTAATACAGTCGGTCCTCTATTTAACAAATTCATCAGGAAAGAACATTTTTTTCGTTAATTCGGGGTTATTCATTATATCGGGGTCGAAAAAAATACAGATGTTTTTGCACTTAGCTTTTGCAAATTCTATAATAAGCAGCTACACGAAAAATATCCATTGTTAGAAATTACGCACATTTTATTTAGCAGCTAAAAATACTATTAGTGAATTTTTATAGACTATTTAATTGAAAATTTTAAAACACTGACTAATATATGTTTGACAATCTTTTTGATTCCTGAATCGAAAGAGTTCTTTTTCGACTCCATGCAGAAATGAAAATATTGCGTTATTTACATCCTGTAGCATATAAGGTATGTTTTTAGTTTCCAAACAACGTGAAGAATTAGAAAATGTCACAGTTTTGATAGGAATTTTATTATCAATTTCTGTATCAGAATCGATATTCATCGGCTCCTACAAATCAACAATGTCCTCTACTCCAGTTGTACAAAAAGGCAGCCCTTTATCAAATGTAACATAATCGTTAAAGTATCCTGTGCGTTATGGAGTGGGATGAGAGAATTCCCTGTCCTAATCAAAATTCACACGATAGGTTACACTCATACCTCATCTGCACTTGTAAATATTAGACTTTACAGGAGCAGATGAGTTATGAGTGTAACCTATCGTGAAAATTTTCATTAGGACAGGACATTCTAAAATAGTCTGCATTCTGTCCTGACGAAATTTGATGTTTCAAGATAAGTCTTTTTTCTGTTCTAAGCAAGAAGCATATGTCGTTTGAAAAAAAAAAATCCAATTTTTTCCATTACAAACCATTAAAAATTCTTTCAAGCTGTTATAGTAATTTGTTAATTTGGGGTTTATTATTCGTTAAATACGAATTCATTTTAATCGGGAAAAGAGCAAAATTCGTTAAATAGGGATCCGGCTGTATATAGACCTGATATCAGCTGCACAAAATATTTTTATTTTAAATTAGAATGCTTAGGTAGTCAATATAATTTAATTCCTGCATTTTACCCTTTTTAAATTTATTTCTAGTAAATAAATTGTATCAAAAATAATTTAATTCACTTTTAGGATATTATGAGTTCAAATGGGAACAGTATATTTTTGTTTTTAATTCGAAATTTTTTTGTATTAATTCTCCTGTTTTCAAAATTCAGCATTGTATATTTTGAGTCGGGAACTTATAAATACTTTTAATTACCAAGCTTTTAGGCATTTCTAAGCATTTCTATTACTTAATCATCAGATCATATAAGAAGTATCCAGCCAAAAGAGCTCCTTAGTAATTTTTACGATCCCGTGAGCTTCAATGTAGTTATTTGTATAAATAATATGATTCTGTTTCGAAAAACGTTAATTTTAACATCCGTGATTATTTTCGTAGAAAATTTCCGATATAGTGTTAAAGGTGGTATGTGTTTGTTTTGAGTCTTCTAATCTTTGCTTTCAAATTTTTTATTAAAATACACTTTTTTGCAGAAAAAATAGGAGCACCAAGAAGGAGTTGTCCAATTGTGATGAAATTTTGTTGGCAAAGATATCTTGATCTATCATGCAAATGAACATGAATTGCGGTCGTAGTGCTCATTTCAGCTGAGTAACTCTCAAAATGTAAAACCTGTAATTGAGGCAAAAAATTTACCTTTTTTCGTTTTCACCGTTATGATTCCCTAAAGAAAAAAATAACGATGCTATCACGGCGTTTTCGAAGACCTTATAGACAACTGAATGACTTCGAAAGTAGTCGAATTTTTGAAATGTGTGAAGCTGGGTGGTTATACCGAGCAATAGGTAATCACTTGCTACGAACAGATATAGCCGTGAAATGGTGAAGCAGAAATGGTTGCTGTGAGGAATTTATCGACGAAATGAACGCTCTGAAAGGACAAGATGACCAAATACGAGTCAAAATCGGATGATTGTTCGACAGACCCGAACTCTCCAACGCCATCATTGTCTACTATTCAACGTACTACAGTCACTTCGCTACCCCCCGTGGTACCTTCCACCATTTCACGGCGCTTGGCTGAGGTGGGGTCAGGCTCACAGTTGCCTTTAAGACGTCTGCCTTTGACCCCACAACATTGGTGGAATCGTCTGGAGTGGTGTGGCAGCCAATCATCATGATCACCATCGGAATGACATCGCATATTGTTCAACGATGAATCTTGCTTTACTCCTGAAGCAGATGAACATCGTTCTCCATGTTTGTAAAAGCCGTGGCCAACGGTCTCAATCAGCCCTTGTTTTACAAAGAAATACAGCCATAACCCCTGGTATGAAGGTGTGGGGTGCTATCTCATATGACAGCAGGTCATCTTTAGTCGGCATCCATAGATTTTTAACAGCTCAACAAAATGTTGATACCATCCTGTTGCTGGTTGTATTATCCTTCACGGCACGTCATCCGAGGACCAGTTTCCAACGAGATAATTCCAGACCCCATACCACTCGAGTATCTCTGGTTTGCCTTCGTGCTGTTGGTACTCTTCCTTGGCCAGCAAGGTCACAAGATCTTTCACCAATCAAACATGTCTGGGACATGGTAGGACACCAGATTCGGGCACCCCAAAATATTGCAGATCTGGAGGAACAACTGGTGAAAACTCTGAAAAATGTATCGCAGCAACCACTATCACTCTTTACTGAGACATATACAAGCATGTATAGCCGTCAGGGACGGTTCCAACAACTGTTGATTTGAATCAAGCTGTAAATCGTGAGCCATGAATAGGCCCTATGACCTTGATATTTTTATCATCCTTTTATCTGTGTATTAGCTGTACACATATTTAATTTCATTAAAAACAACCACTTCCTTCATGGTGCTTCGATTTTTTTTTTTTTTTTTTACAAAAGAGTGTATTTAATAATGCACATTTGAATTTTTCCCCTTTGATACAAAATTCTGAAAATACTTTGAATTAAGAAAACAGAAATGTATTACTTTGATTACCAAATTTTATAAGGATATTAAACACGCACAATTAAATCATATTTATTTAATAATTAACTTCTTCAGTGGCATATTCAAAGTTATACAAGATAATAAAATAGCAAGCGAAGTTGCGCTTTAATACATGATGTTTAAAGCGATGTTTCTAGAATTGACTTTATTAAATTGACAATTTCTATAGATATCGTTGACCGCTGTCCTGTTTCCTTTACAGTTGTCATTGTTAAACGAATTTATCGTCTTGTCAATGAAAAACATCAAAATAAAATTTCGACATTTAAATTAAGTAGTGCCACCATCTAGTGTTTTTATTTGAAGTTTACTTCAATCATTAGTAATTGGATTTTCGCCTAGGGGATTTGAGTAATACTTAAGAACTATTTTTAACAATTGAATTAATTTTTTTATTTTCTTAAGAAGAAATTTTTATTACTAGTGAAAGTTAATTCGTATACAGGCTAGCATAACTGAAGTTTCAATTGTTCTTTGATATGTAATGAGATTCAAAGAAACTGAAATTATTTTCAGTTAAACTTGATTAATGTCTTCACACGAAAATGTATCTAGGTATTAAGGCATGACTTCAGTCTCACTCTATTTCGTGAATTTTCTTCCTTAATTTAAAGTGTTTGATAAATTTGTGATTAGAAATGATAATTTTGCTCAGTGAAAAGGAAAATACCTTTTCAAATTCAGAAAGATACATATATAATATTATTCTTAATACTCACATCAAATTTTATTTTGACTTAGCTATTCAATATTCCACTAATTTAATACTCTTTTTACCGGAAGAAGTCATTCAACATCTCTTGTTTCTTAAAAGTTAATAAAACTTCAATCAACCATAAACGACTCAAATTAAAATTTACAAACGATAGTAAAAAAAATCATTAAAAAATATCTTCAACTTTCAATAAATTGAAGTTTTAAAAACTTATAAAAATTTTAAAAAATTGAGACAATTTTAGAAATGAAATTTTAAATTTTAAAATTTAACTTAATTTTACATAAGTAATGTTCGAATTATATTTTTTTAAAGAATAACAGAATAATTGAAATAAATTGGATTAAGGCTGAAAAAACAATTCGTTCCATATAATTTTATTAGTTTACCTTAGCCACAGAAAAAATGTACTGATACTGAAAAGCCTCTGAAGCTATTATAAACATCCTAAAACTGTCGACTACATTTTTATCCAAACCAATTTTGATGTTCTGTATTTAATAATGCACAAATTTAACATGCTAAATAAAAATATGTTTCAAAATATGACACTCAGGCTCACAAAATAATAAATTTTAAATCCTAATTTCTTCCAAAAATTGCAAAATTCAGATGGTTTTAGGGAAATAAATTTAATTTATCAATTATTCCTTTTTCAAAATCATTTTAAAGGCCGTAGATGTATTTTATATATTTTAGAATAATTTAGTTAATAGATGGCAGCACGATCGCAATCATTTTAAACGCTATTGGTGTCTTTTAAATCTAATATATATATATATTATAAATGTGAAAGTTTGTGAGGATGTTTGTGGGTCTTTCACGCAAAAACAACTGAATGGATTTTAATGAAACTTTACAGTAATATAGCTTATGCATCAGAATAACACATAGGCTATAATTTATAGCATAGGTTATAATTTATAAAAATTTGTAAAAAGTGTCCAAAATATAACGATATTTGTCAAGTAAGTAGGAAAAAATTCTGGCATCTGCAAGCAAATCTGGCTTGCGCTGCAAAAAAGCCAACCACAGCATATAACTATCTTTTGAATTATAAATAAAAAAAAATCCTTTTTATCAGCTATTAGATCTACATACTTAAAATTTAACAAAGGTGTTTTTTCTTTCTTTTTTTTTTTTTTTTGTTTAGCTAAGATATGCAAAAGGCTTTTTTGTTTAATTTGCAATTCACATAAAATTAACTCATTAAAAACTTCTTTAACTTAAATCTGTGTTGTTTAATTTTTTCAGTTCACCCGTGCGAAGAACGGGTATACCAGCTAGTGTTTTATAATAATATAGTTAATAGATGGCGGCACGATCGCAGATGATTCTTATTTGTAAGTATTTATTGAATAGGCGTTTTCTTTTTTGGGCGTCTGGACTGTAAACAGTCCTCAAACCATATCGTGAGAGTCTATGATGCTAGGCATGGCAAAAGTGGTGTTTTCCATTCTTCTGAGTGGCATGATGGCGATTGGTCGAGCGATGGAATCCGGGAGGCGTGGCTATGGTTCTTCATCTGGGTGGAAAGTTTTTGAGTTTTTGGCTTGGCTGAGAGCTAAGAGGTTGCTCTCTGATTGGATGCTGGATACAGTGAACATTGACTCCGATTGGCTGCCCCGGGGCTGAGTTTTAAATTATGGGGAGGAGCACATCCAGTGGGGAGAGCAGGAGAAAAATATTGACAAAAATAAAGAAAGTGAAATTTTAGTAATTACGGTGTGCAATAAAAATTATTGCACGAGAAAATAGAATTACGGGGGATTATAGGAGTCAAGAAGAATTCTTCTTGGTCTCTTTGTTTTGTCATTAGGGGGTATATTGTGATAAATTTTGCATATTGATATTATTGATTGCTTCTAAATCGTTAAAAAGTTAATTGCAAGATTCTGAATATGAGTTTTGAAACTGTTAATTTTAAGAGCATTACGTATGTCGTCATTACGCATATATCTTATGGCTTTGACGATCATACGTATTAAAGAATTTTGCAGGGTATCAAGTATATTAATATTTGTTTTAGCGGCATAACCCCAAACTGGACATGCATAAGCTAAGATGGGACGCATAACGGCTGTATAGAGAAGCACTTTGTTTTCTATACTTAAATATGAATTCCGGCCAATTAGGGGTAAAGTTTAAACATTATTTTCCGGAATTTGTCGCGAACGTAATAAATGTGTTGTTTCCAAGTTAGGTGTGTATCAAAAATAATTCCAAGGTATTTGGCTTCCTGAGACCAGGGGATTTGTTTGTTGTACATGATAATAGGTGGTGGGAGTGACTGTTTTTTCGTGAAAATAATGGCAGTAGATTTTTCAACATTAATACTTATTTTCCATTTGTCGTAGAAATTTTGCAAGAGTAGAAGGTGTTTGTATAAAGCGAAGGAAATTGTTTCTAGTTTTTTATACGTGGCGTAAATGGCAGTATCATCAGCGTAAAGGTTAATTTTAGTGAGTGAATAGTCAGGGATATCGTTGATGTAGAGGTTAAATAGCAAGGGACCGAGCGAGGAACCTTGGGGGACACCCTGCAGAAACAGAGTGTTCATTAGAAAGGGTCTCATTAATTCTAATTCTGAAGGAGCGATTAGTGAGGTATGAGTGAATAAGATGAATCAGAGGATGTGGAATTTTAAAGGTAATTAGCTTAAAAGTTAGACCATTAATCCAAACACGGTCGAAGGCTTTCTGGATGTCCAGAAAAACTGCTCCCGTGCTTTTCTTTTTCTGGAAACCTTCAGAGATATTTTCGGTTAGTCTTAAAAGTGGGTGAAGGGTAGAGAGCTTGTTAGTGAAACCATACTGATTGGGATTGAGGATGTTATTTTCATTGATAAAATTTTTTTAGTCTGTGAAGAATTATAGATTCGGTTAGTTTACCGATAGTGGAAAGGAGAGATATTGGTCTGTAACTGGATGCGAGATGAGGGTCCTTGCCAGGTTTGTTAATGGGGAAAATAATGGCTTCTTTCCAGTTATCTGGAAAGTGATTGAATTTGAAGATTTTGTTAATTAGGATTGTTAAAATTAGGATTAGTTTAATGGGAAAGTTTTTTAACATGCGGTTAGTTATAGAGTCTTTACCAGGGGCTTTTTTGGCATTGACATGTTTAATGTAGTGGATAATTTCATCCGGGAGAGCAGGTTCGATGAAAGAATTAGGGGGTAGAAAGGAAATTATTTACGGTAGTATTTATTAATTCATCATTTTGATGATAATTATCATCTTCGCGATCGTTTTCAACAAAATTATTTTTTATGTTAGTTGCAAGAAGGTTAGCTTTTTGCTGATCAGTGACTGCCGTACCTGTAGCACAGTTTAGGGGTGGAATTTTTGGTATTTAATTTTTGAAAAAAATTTGCGTGCGCCAAAGGCTATTGTCTGCGGTGTTAAGAGCTTCAAGTCTTTTTTGCCAAATGATATCGTTATATTTTTTAAGTTCTTTTTTAAGATCAGATTGAGCTCTGTTATAATGTGATTTGATAATGGGATTGAGGGTTTGATGATAACGTTTTCTGAAGTAATTTTTTATTTTAATCAGCTGGTTAATGTTATGCGGAGTGAAGTTCCTTCGGTCTGTTTCTATTGGTCGGGAGGCGTGGCTATGAGTATCAATGACTGCTTCGGTGAACTCTGTGATTTTTTTGTTCTAGGTCGTTAGTGTTGTTAATATTATTAGGATGGAAATCAAAGAGAGAAAGATTTTTATTTAGATTTATTTTGAAAGCTTTCCAGTCTGTGGAGACCGCTCTGGGATTTGGGGGTGCTTCTGCGAGTTTGAAGTTAAAATTTAAGAAAACCGGATTATGGTCTGAGGAAAGATCGTCGATGGAGTTAATTGTAAAGGGGTAGTAGAAGTTTTTAATTAGTGCGATGTCAATGGTGTTAGCGGAATTGTGACCAAATCTAGTAGGAGTTGAGGGAAAGGCGATATTTAAGTTGAGCATATTAGCGAAATTAAAGAGGTGTCTTCCTCTGGTAGTATTATTTTTACAATTCCAAGCGTTATCAGTGGCGTTGAAATCTCCGAAGAGAATACAATTACTAGCTGTCTGAATAAAGTGCTCGATGTCAATAGTAAATAAATTTTCATCGGAAGAGGGAGGAATATAAACACATGTAATAGATATGGGATCATGCTTGGGGGGAGTTAGTATTATATTAATTGCTTCAAGAGCTCGAAGAGGAGGGTTGAGGAGACAGTAGTGTTTGAGAGAGTTTTTAACTAGGATCAGAGTTCCACCTGCGGTCCGCGGTCCATCGGAGATTCTGTCGTTTCTGTGACAGGTGTAATTCGCTATATTAAAGTTGTGTGAAGGTCTCAGGTGAGTTTCTTGTATGAGAAAAATATCCGGGGAGTGCTTCTCTATAAAAATACGTAGTTCAGTAATTTTTCTTAGTAAGCCGTTTGCGTTCCATGAACACAAACTGAGACCAATCGGGGAGGAACTATACATTATTAATATTGTTACATGTTGCCTCTATTTGGGCGTACATCTGATTGGGATTTAGTTGTTGGTTTGTATTTAAGTTATTGCCGTTACAAAGAATTTAGGATAGCTGCATAAGACAATGCATTGTCATTTGCAGCGTTGTTTGGATATTAAAATTATTATTATTCATATTATTAAAGTTAAAATTGTTATTTCTGTGATTAAAATTGGGGAAGTGATTATTATTATATCTGTTATTAGGGGGATTTGGTTTGTTGGTCTCAGTTTGTGCCGAAGACCCAGATCCGCGTGTCGCCATCTGAGGGGTGTTTTGTGAATTAATAGTTCCGGTTGTCGCTTGTGCGTAGGAGATATTTGGTCTAACTAAAAGCTATTGTAAATGTTGGTGTAAGAATTTCTGTTGTTTTTCGCGGCTCCTTTTGGGGTTTGGGGAATGAGGGGCATCCTCTGTAGTTTGCCATATGACCGCAGATGTTGCAGTTTATGCAGTAAGGCGTTTCAAGTTTTTGTTTAATGCGGCAATCTCGGGTGAGGTGGTTTTCACCACATTTTAGGCATCTTGGGTTTAGATGGCAGTTTTCAGAGCTATGGTTGAAATTGATGCAGGTGTAACATTGAGTTATACACCCTTACCATCATAACCCTCAACTCTGATGCTGAGGTAATTTAGGGTTTTAAGATCGAATATTTTAAGATTGTCAAGATTACGGGGGAGGGTGATTAAAAAGATTGGCAGGGGGCGTTTATTTTTTCTTCCAATTAATTGATTAACTCTATCTGGGGTGTATCCTAGTATTTCCAAATCCTGTTTAATTTCTTCAGGGTTTGTGTTTCTGGGGAGGCCTTTGATAACTACTTTAATGGGGCGTTCGGCTTTTGATTTTATAGTATAAAATTGAAATTTAAGTAATTTAAGGTGTTGTACAGCCATACGTCTTTCTTCTGCGCTGTCAGTATACAGTTTTAGAAATTCACCCGTTAGGCGGGATCTTATTTTGGGGAATGCTTTTGTTATTGCTGCCATTTGGGCTTTGTAGTTTTTTCGACGAAAAGCATGATGGGTGGTGGGAGTTGATTTTGTGGAGCATTTTGACTGGCCGAATTGTTCGAGCTATTGGGGTTGTTTCCGTTGGCGACAGGACCTGAGTCTTCGAGGTTGTTTAAGTGAGCGCCTTGTGGGAGTTCAAATTTATTTTGGGACATATTTATTTCTTCATTATCAGTAGTTTCAAGAATTACTTTTCTTGCCGTTTTTCTTTGGGGGGATATTCAAAGTTGGAAGTTTCTTTCCTTTTTCCAGAGTAGTTAGTATCAGTGGTCGATTTTAAAGGGGAATTTTGTGGAGTTTTTTCATGGTGGGGGCAGCCAGGGATAATGCAGGGTTCGAAGGAGTCAATGTCACTTACCGCCAGTGCCATGGTTTCTTCGATGTCTTGCAGCTCAGTGAGTGCTCTGACGTAGAAGGGTTCATCAGGGTGGTGGTCGGGCATCATCATCAGTACGTCGACGCAGGCCTGCTTGCATCTGCGGAAAGTTTCCATTTTGGCAAGTTGAGCTTTATTATATTTCAACTGCTCACATGGTGTAAGCTGAGGCGAAGGTGTCCTTGTAGCGTTCCGTTGCGATTCAGCTAGTTCCAGTTCCATGTCGGTTGGTAGGTTGGCCATTTCCAAGTCGTAATCGGTTTTTCAGAAGGGTAGATAGAGTAAAGGTTAGATCTGTCGCTAGAGCCCTGAAAAGGGCTGTGGGAGTCAGAAAAGTTCGTGCTCAGTCGAACTCTTTAGATCGTTTTAGAATTTGTTGTAAGTATTTATGCATTCATAAAACTGGCGATTTTTCTTATATTGTAATAAAGCCCTGAATACCTTAATTTCAAGCCCATAAAACAACTGGCTAAAAGATTCCTTTGACTCTTAAATTAGCATTGCATTGAAATTTAATTTTCTAAATTTACAGAAAATGGAATTTCAGTATTTAAAATTTAGACTTTACATAAGAGAAAAGATTACGACTGTTTTATAAAAAAAATGTCAGTTGGCGAGCTGAAGCTTTATAAACCAGAAACTTAACTTCGAAAAACTAGTATGAGAGAGAGAGAATACTGTTAATAACTTTTTGAAGAACATTTTTTAAATTTGAAAAAGAGAAATGTAAGATTTAACCATTGACAATGCCGATTTAAGCTAATTTTGGGCCCTGGGCGCAGAAGATCTACAGTCCCCCTTGGCACTGGTGGATCAAAATTCATTACCAGAAAAGCTGATTAAGTCCAGTTTATCCGGGCCCCTGTGCGCCCGCCCTAAGCGCCTAATGGATAAACCGGCTCTGACCATTGATGTCCTTCAAGTCTATAGGTTGGAAAGAAAGAGTCAAAAGCATCGGGTGAGTTTTTGTGTGAAATTGCAGAACGCTTATAAATATCTCAGCGGAGTTAGAAAAATCTATTCTTTATATTTTAAATTTTGTATTTTAGGGATTTCCTTATAATGTTTAAGGGGAGAAAAATGAGAAAATATTTTGGTAATGAAAAAAATTACCTAGATTGATGCTATATGAAAGTAAATTTTTATTACCACATTATTATTGCATGTAGTATCAAGACCATATAATTAATATTTTAATTTTCTTAAATTCGAGCAACAATAAAAATGTATTTCGAAAAAATGATAAAAATAAGTTTGCAGAATGAAAATAGTAGCATTTTTTGAATGAATAGAAATAGATTTTGAGGATAAAACAAAAGGTTATACCAATGTATATATATATTCTTTATCTATTATTTCTTGTTTTTGATAAATAATACATATTTCCTTTATATATATATATATATATATATATATATATATATATATATATATATATATATATATATATATTGTTGTTGTTTCTAATGCCACCTGTCTGACGTAGTCAGATCGAGGCCCACGAAATTCATCGTGGCAAGAGGCTAGAGGTACGCCTGTCGTTGGCCTTGAGCACCATACAGATGACAATACGAATTAGCTCGGCAAAATTCCCCGAAGGGACGATTAATGGCGACACCACCTATTTCCACCTCTACAATTTCTGCATGGAACTGAAAGGGAGGGAAATATTCTCCAGTTTTCAGGGGGTGCAGGGTTGTAAATCCACCGTTCTTCTATCATCTTCCTTTTGATTTTGTTGATTTTTGGGGAAAAAAACCAATAAAAAATTAATTATTGAATAAGTAATTAGCATTAATTAATAAATTTAATCATCAACAACAAATACTTAATTAAATTTTACGTACTACATACATAGGATTATGATCAATCGGAAAAAAATCAAGGGCTTGGGGGGTCCGGACCAAGGACCCCCCTCCCTTGTGTGTGTGCGCCACTGTATATATATATATAAATTCAAAATTCAAGATAAAGAACTACCAAAACTCAAAATGGATGCTACAGAAATTTTAAATACAGCAAGATGAGGTTTACTTTAGTTAAGTTCAAACCAATTTTATTAGCTAAGCAACTTTCTATTTATAGTACTGACTGAAATCTGTATGATTATAATGAATATATCTCCTCAAAATACTTTATTAACTATCGGATATAGTTTTATACTTAAAATGCAAAGACTATCTCCCTAATCAATGAACAATTAACAAGTTATAGCCAGATCCAGGGATCTATAATCAAATTCAAAACTTCAAAACAGAAAGACCTCATTAGAAGCAAAATGTTACTCTCAAAAAGTATATAATTAATAATTATAAAATAGCAATAATCAAACTTATAAATAAATGTATAAATATTTTGAAATAACATTAAGATTAATTAATAAGAAAAATTAAATAATGATGCATATTTTTTTATTATTTCTTTGAAATTCAAAGTATCACTATCTGTGTTTTAAAAAGGAAAAATTTGTAAATAAATATAAATTTCAGAATACCATCTAAAACTAAAAATAATTTATTTTTTAAAGTAACAATCTAAAAATGCGTAAATAAAGAAGTAAAAATTAATTCATACGTTTTCAGAATTCCTTAAAAAATAACCTTTGTAAAATTAAATGAGAATTATTATTCTAAGCAGAGAGAGTACATAAGTAAATTGTAATAATTTTTTAATTTATCTGTTATTCGTGTAACTAAATACTTGTTGTATTGAATATAAGTTATAAGAGTTTTCTGTAAATAATGTGTATATTACTATAAATAATATGATGCAGTACCTATATAGTTATGTTTTTATAAAAATGTAAATAGATATTAACTAAATAATTACCAGCTCCCCCCGTGGTAAGGCTTTAACTTCTTTCTAATAATTTCCATTGTAATAAATACAATTCTCTTGTAGAATATAGGCCAACAAACGTGTCAAATTTATTGTAATTTATTTACATTATTAAATTGATTTTATCAAACATTTTTTATAGTACTTCAATTATATCATTGACATCAATTGAATTAGAAACATCCTCAAAATCAAAATCATACATAAGTTGAAATTTTTCTTCTTTCAAGTGATTTCAATAATTTCCTTACAATTTTAAATTCTTTCTGCATATCTTGATGAATCCCCCCACAATCTAATGATACTATACTATAATAAACTAAAATTTTGTCTAAATTAAGGTACAACAAACACTATACCTCTCACAAAAACATGTTAAAACTTCAATAGAGCTTGAAAATACAAAAGAAAAATTATTTTAAGGGCAAGCAAACAGTTGTATAGAAACAACAGATTATTTCCTATTTCCTCTTTTAGGTTACATTTTCCTTTTCCTATCATTCTTATTTCAAGTAAATTCAGACGCTATGATTAATGTGAAATTCAAAGATTTTGTTATTGTACTACTCTAGATAAAATTTACGTTTAAGCAAATAACAATTAGGGTTAGTATCCTTATACTACATCATTGTCAAACCCTTTAGAGATCTTCACATTACTAAAAACAATAATACACGGTTTTTTTGTTTTGTTTAATCAATCCATCACTTAGAATCAGGTGATTAGGGCACATTTGGGAAGGCAAGGTTAAACTTGTAAAGGTGTTTATATGAGTTGAACCAATTCTAGGTAAGAGTCATACCGGATATTTTTACAAAAGAAAACCGTCGTATTTTTACCATTGATTTTACTTACTTTTGGCTGTTTCCCCCTTAATTTATCAAATTTTGAAGACAAGCAGGAACAGGATGTCCCTCCGCTCAGGTGATGTGCCGTTTTTTCTTATATATTTTTAGTGCATTTAAATGGAGGAAAAATTTCAACTTACGAACTTTTAGAATGAGTAATAATGTAAATTGGAAATAATGATTAAATATTTTTTCACTTACTTTATTAGACAAACAAAATAAAGGCGTTTAAAATTACGATGTTCTTAAGACGGTCGATGCTTCCTTCTTCACAGATATTATAATTTTAATTTAATTTTTTGAAATTGCTTGAATTAGACTTATTAAAAATGACAAAGCATGTTGCATTTTAATTTCACTTTCCTTTTACGACGGCATGTGGGTGGGTGTGATAAAAAGTTCTATAACGTTTAAGAATAAAAATAAAACCTTTTTTATAATTAAATAGAGTTTGGAAATTATTTTGAAAAATAAAATGTAAATAGGACAATGGTTGCTATCCATTTTTATTTCATTCATAAGATGTATTTCAGTGAAAAACAGTTCCTAATTCATAGCACTTATATAAAAATATAACTTTCATTAATATTTTGTTAATGAATGCAAAATATAGGGTTAATGTAAAACAACGTGTGGATGATGATTAGAGTATAGAAAATCCTTTCACGCGAACGATTAAAACTTCGTTTGCATTTCTGCAATAGATAAAACACACAAAATTCCATCGCTGAAAAGTTTTATAAAAACTATCCTCTTCTATCATCTAAGTTTTTCTTTCGATAGAGATGCAGTATTTTCTGTAGAACAAATCGTTTTGAATCTTAAATTGGAAAATATCTACTTCTTGAAATACTGTTTTAAACTAATTCTGAATATTTTATATGTTCGTGTGAAAACTTTGTTTTGACGTACATAATAATATTTTCTCTGCTTACAAAATTATTCTTTTTTCATATCCTCTGTCAAAGAAATACCAGAAAAGAAAGAAAATATTAACAAATGATTTCTAAGAATCCTTCTGTCGAAATTTCTGACTTAAGCGTTTCTCAAGGGGACAGTTAAAATTTCATTAAAACATTAATGATTTTCAACACTCACAATCGGGTTTAACAGTAGAAGAAACTTTTAATTGTTCAGTAGTCATTATATTCGATCATTAAAGTTTTTAAGTACCTTAAGAAATAACAACAAGGAAAATTTTCTCAGTTCTTGCTCTTACACCGGGCTATATAAAACAGTCCTTATAACATAGGGTGGGCCTTGTTGGATGAAATGGTTTTAAAAAGTTTGCAGCGCTGATGCTATCATTTTTCCAGAGAGACATTTAAAAGGATATCGAAATTTATCTAAATATTGCATTAAATATCTAATTTCAAGTCTATCAGTAGCAAAAATGTATGAAGGTTATCTTAGCAGTTTGATACTTTTTTCTTTGCCTTAACAGCTGAAACAATACAGTTGATTCAGCTACCACCATTGATACATTTAAAATGAGTCCTATTTTCCAAAATCGATCACATATATGATCTCATTGTAAAATAAAACTGTGAGTGTTCATTAACCTCTCACTTTTAAGCAACTTGAAGGCCTCTGTCAGAATGCCCAAAGCGACGGACCTCGTAATTTTAAACCGAGGTCAAATGATGAAGATGACACTTAAGCCGGCATACTCCTTACTTTTCCATCACGCCAACGTTAGGACTTTCAGCCCCGACAGAATTAAACCACGTGGTGGGTCTTTAGTGACACCAGGACTCGATATCATCGGCCATGAGTTCGCAGCCAGACCAGTATAGGACTGTAGTCACAAATAAACTGGGGTGATAAATAACGAGAAAGAGGATGTTTACCTTTGAATACTGCAAAAATAACGTTCGAAACTTGTGCGTTTAATTAATTAATATTAATAGATAAATACGATATTTTAATGCAATTTATAAGAATATTGTAAACATTAGGAGTAGTTTAGAGAGA
Source organism: Trichonephila clavipes (assembly GCA_019973935.1). Taxonomy (NCBI): domain Eukaryota; kingdom Metazoa; phylum Arthropoda; class Arachnida; order Araneae; family Nephilidae; genus Trichonephila; species Trichonephila clavipes. The sequence goes on along the minus strand of BMAU01002172.1, from coordinate 1,297 downwards.
GGGGGTAATTTTTTTTATTAAGCTAACAAATTAAGAATGATACTTCTAAACAGTGATAGGAAATGGTTGAAGGGTTGAATGTAAGTTTTGAATCCTGATTTAAAAATAATGTTATCGTTTCTCAAAAACTTTCTGGGAGTAAAATACGGTGGAAAACGTTTAACACGAAACTGAGGCGACTGAAATATTTTTTTCGTGTTAAAGGATATTGCAAAAACAAACATATATTCTACAAAATTAAGTTTATTAGAGTACATTTTATTTCCATATAATGTATACTATATGCTTGCATTTAATAAAAATCAATGAAACAAAAGCATTCACAAAAACAATGAAATTTAATACAAAATTTAGCAATACCCAAATCTTTACAGACTTCCGTTTTCCTCTTCTGTTTTTGACCAACAACCTTAAGAAGCTGCATCTTCATTTTAAGTGAAATAGAAGTTTGCTTCACTCCTGAGCTCTTTACCATAGTGCTTGTAAAAAAATTCTTCTGAAATTGTAAAAAAACACGAACCAAACTCACTGATTTTTACTCACACTGCGATGTACTCATCACAGAATCCCAAAGCCAACTGATGAGATGTTTTGTGTGTAGGGTTGGAGGGTGAAAGTAGCTTAGATGAACAAAACTGCCTCGTGTCACAGGCTATTCCGAGGGTATTTCAAAGCCAAGTCAGAATCCTTTCTATGAAACAAATGAAACCACCTCACTTTCATTTTACACCCCTCTAAATCTCGCCTACGCGGCTGGTGTTTTTCATATTTTGTACATTCCCTTTTCGCGTTGAGCGATTTTCCTTCCATGTTAAAAGAAAAAAATGCATTAAAATACATATAGTTAGGCGGGATCATTGTTAACCGATATTTCACCTTAAGCGTTTTCGCGTTAAAAGTGTGACAGGCTCATGCGTCTTTTCATTAACATGTCCTTTGGTTCTTTGGGGCCAGAATTAATGACAACTCTTTTCCAACCAAACCCAAGAAGTGAAGCGTGAAGGAAAGATGCAAATTAGGAAGCTTTTAAATAGCAGAAGTTAGAGTAAGCTGGGTGGCAATTTGAGGAATGTTATGATAATCCGTGATTCAAGCGTGAAGAGGTTTTGGAAAAGTTAGGTGACAGCTAACAGAAGTTATACGTGATAGAGAGCCCTTAGGTCAAGATGCATACCATTGCACTCCAGTAAATCCGCAACTTCCAGTAGGATTGCATTGATCGATCGACATTAAGGTAGGAGTGACTATTTAATATTCGGATCTGTGATAGCATTGGAATTGAGTTTAGGCGAGTTAA
>BMAU01002169.1:115000-121347 GCA_019973935.1 Trichonephila clavipes | reverse complement strand
TTTGAATCTCATAGTAAGAAGTTGGATGTCTGCCTTGTATATATATCTATGGCCCGTTATAATCCTCGCAGCACTGAGTTGCACTCTTTCCAGTTTTTTCAAGTTAGTAGAAGACTCTACTTGAAAGTTTTTGTACCCATATTTGGTGAACCAAGGTTGTGTAAGTTATTCTAACTGTGGAGGCGTCTGAACCCCAGTCTCTGCCAGAAAGATATTTTAAGATCATAAGTCTCTTTCTTGCTTTATCGGCTATTTTCTCAATATGTTTACCACAGTTCATTTCTGAGTCTAAAATGAAACCAAGACAGGTAGAGTATTTACTGTAATTCAAGCGCCCACCTATTAGGAAAAGCTCAGGAGAGTAGTTGGTAAAGGTGCCTATTAGTCATCAAGAGGTAGACTGTAGACTTTGAAGCATTGAAAGTAATTTTGTGGTTGTCTGCAAACTCCTGAATATTTACTAAGGACCTAATCAGCTGGGATTCCATTTTGCGAATATTTGCATCACTGCACCACAGAACGACATCAGCGAAAAGTCCAATTTGAGAAGGGTTAACATATTTTTTCAACCCTGAAATAAATAATGAGAAAAGAGTTGGACTGAAAATGCAGCCCTAGGGAATTCCTTGATAGGTTTTGTAAGAATCTGAGAAAGTAGCATGAAAGTTGACACAAAAATTTCAGTGATTTGGAAAGTTTGAGATCCAGGGCAGAGCTTTACCTTTACTGCCAAAAACACTAAAACACTTGCTTAACAGCTTATATTTCCGCACCCTGTCAAAGGCCTTTGACACATCTAAAAATGCCGTTATGGTGTGTCTCTTTGGTTTGTGATTCTGAATATCTCTAACACATTGGGTGAAGTATAAAATTTGGTCAACAGTAGAGTGACCCTTACCAAAAACAAACTGCTCTGGGGCATTAAGTTATTAGTGTGTAAATGGTGAGTCAATCTCTGCAGCACCATGCATTCCATGATGCAAGTGATGCAGGTAAGAGAAATAGGACGATAGCTTGTCATAAGGTTTCTTTATGTATGGTAAATAATTAATGAATGTACTCAAAAGCTCATTAATGTTTTACATTTTAAATTACCTACTATCGTCCTTTATAAGCGTCTAAAGAAGTTATTTTTATACGAGAGGCAAATAATATTTTTTCATTTGAATAACAATGTCAATCGAAAATGTTTTAAGACGATTATGGTACATTCAAGCTACGAAAACACACATACTTAAAAATGTTAATCAACATGAAAAAATATTCTATGAAACTGATGACATCTATATGAAAGACAAAAAAAAATATAGAAAAAGCATAAATGCAGCAAAATAATTTTTTCTTTTCACTTTATCTTACGCAATGATTAAAATTCCAGGGCATTAAAAATCTAAAAAAGAATTTGAAAGCGAAAATATTGTTACCTTTTTTGTTGTCCTACTTTGTCTTGTCTGTTTCAGCACAGGAAATTAAAAGAATTAGTTCGGAAGTCAAATTGACACAAGATTGTCTGTTTAAGCACAGGAAACTAAAAGAATTAGTTCGGAAGTCAAATTGACATAAGATTCCATCAGTTTTCTTCGAAAAAGGGTCTTTTTCCCAGGGTCATCCTGCCCCTTTCTTTTCATTCATGAAACTTGACCGTGCTTTTTATCACTTTTGTTGAGACTAATCTCTACCAAAATCTATCTCTTTCAATAGAGGAGTGGATAAAGACAGCGCTCTGCACCCAGATAAATTTTTGTAATGGAGTGCTATCGCCATCTGTTGTCCAAAATATTATTTATTTTTGTGAATATATCTCATGATTATTTATCAAACCTCAGTTTAATTTGCAATTTATTTAGTTAATGAAAATAATTTATTGTATTATAAAATAAATATGATTGAAAAAGCCAAGTTTTTTAAAATTATGTAAATTTCATTAAAATATCTACACTTTTGCTTTGCATAAAGAATCTGTTTCAATTTTTCATATTTAGTGTTTTGTTTGTTCAGAACTGTTTATGGTAATTTAATCAAAATTAGGGCTTAAATTTATGTTTTATAGATAACCTTTTAATTCTTGAGACCTTTCCCTTTTGGTTTGTATGTCCCATTTCGACAACAGTGATAATTCATTATTTCTCCATTTTGAAGTGTTTTACAACCACGCTGTCTAAATTATTTTGACATAGTCTTGTTTTCTTCTTCTTTCCATGTAATGAGTTCTATAATGTTAATTAAAAGAAAGTTTACATTTACTAATATAAATTATGTAAACTTCAGTAGAAAACATTTATACGTAAATGTATTAAATTCAGTCTACTACAGTGAAAATTTATAAACTAAATATTTTTTTAAATGCAACTATTCATACCACTGAAAGTATTGAATTCCTTCAAAATCTCTTCATTTACATCACACTGTTGGTGATCATTAATATTTTTTAAATGCCTTTTCAAGCAGAAAGGGCGAGTGAAGACTTGATAACAAAATGACTAGATTAAGTCTCTGCTATGCAAATTCATTTAAAAAACAATAAGTATGCAAAAATTGATTACAGAAAATGAAAAAACAGATTGACTAATTAAAATAACAAGAAAGATAACAAGCAATTGACAAAATGAAGCAAAAAAAAAAAAAAACACACACAAAAAAAAAAACAAGAAACCAAAAGTAAAAAATTATTAAAAATGTAAATAAAATGCAAAAGCACTTCCGCAAAAAATCGTTCGACTAACACAGGGATACAAAAATAGCAAGACAATCAATTATTTTAGTTTCCATATTTCGTAACAGATGGCGCTAACACTGCATTAAAAGAATCTAACTGGGTGCAGAGCGCTGTCTTGATCCACACCTTTCAATAGTATCCGAATTCACGTATACAAAGCAGCAAGAGTTGTACGAAATTAGTTGAAAGAGAAGGAACCGGATGCCGAAATTCTTCTTTGTCGCCTCCTCCCCCTTTCCCAATGGGACCAGCGTTGAGAAATATGGCTTTAAATACTAATGAATACTCGTTAAAAAACTAAAAAACTCTAGGACTCCGTAGAAAACGCGAATATTTTGCATACATATTTTAAATTTTTTTCTTGGAATTTTTATTTTGACTCTTAGAACCCCTGGGTTATCTTCATAAACTAGTTAATTTTACAGCCAATTTGCCGCCTCCTAAGGTTACCGCCCCGAACAGGGACCCGGCTTGCCCACCCCTAGCGCCGGCCCTGAGTGTAACGTGTCACTAAAATACACACGCTCAGACGCCTGAAGTTAACTTATTTTTAAGTTAAAATAGTTGCGATTACAGAACTTCATCGACAGCCCGAGATGAAGTCTCTGATTGGCTAGACGCTAGACACTCGACGCTGAAAGCCTTGGTGTGAATGCAGCTTTAATATTCTTGATCAAAATACAAGTTCTGGTAGAGTTTCTTCACTGAAGTGGATATTCAGCAATCTAGTCTAGTTTTGAACATCTTTAAATTTTCCCAAGAGGCCTTCTAGAGTCTGTAAAAGAGGGAAATCTCAACGTTACATCAGAGACTCCGCAGACTGCAGTTTAAAAACCGCTGTGATAGAGGATTTTCTAAAATTTTAATATTTTTACTCATAATCTTTAGCATTTCAGTCTGCATATTCAAATGCTCTTTTTAGAACTGAACTGACTTGATCCTCTTGTTCTTATTTGGCAGATTTTAATGTTGTCGTATGTTAAATTTCTCTAAATTTTTTTCTCACATATTTCGAACTGTTAACAAGTTTATTCAATTGTAAATTGAACACATTTTCTACTTTGCTCCGTTTCTGATGACTTTGGAATTATCGATTGTATAATGTTTTTTGCCCTACGTAAGAAGAGTACAGAACTTTTTTCTCCTACCAGAATATTCTGATGGCTGATAATTCGTTTTCGTATTGTGCGTTGGGATATTTGTAGAGATGTATATTTCTTGAAATTTTCGACGGTTTTATCAAATAGTTATTTTTCTGAATCTTGTGCTTCTAGTATTGGAATAATGTTTGGTAAAGAAACGGTTCAAGATTTTACGAAGCGAAGCAAAGCAACTGAACTGATTCCGTTCATACGACGGTAGTATTTGGTGCTGAATGAGCCGATGTTCCAATTAAAATGATATGCTTCTGGTCTCTGAAGACAAATATTGTGAATTTGAACCTTTTTTTATTTTACGGTCTTTATTTGACTTGTTTTGCTATATCCTGTAAAAAGTCGTTAAACCTGTACTTGGGACTACAGTACAACGTCGTTTATCCGAATCAATTGGGACCGGACACCGTAAGGATACGCGATTGCTCGGATAACCGAATGCGATCCATGCAATATATGAAACCGGACAGTATACGAATATTAAGGTGACCAATCGTCATCCTTTTTTAAGTTCTGTCCTTGGAAAAGCGTCCTTCTTTTCAATATTTTAAAACTAATCTGTTAATCTCTGTATTCAGAGATGCAAGGCCGAACTGCTACACGTCATATCCGGGTACAGTATGAATTATCGGAGATTAATGTATTTTGTACTCATACAGATATCGAAAACTGCGTTTAGTTTTAATAGAAAGAAATGCCTGATATTCAATATCAGAAATGCCTGATATTGAATTCTTGGACAATCGTCTGTTTGATGAAATTTGAAGACTGAATGTATATTTAAATCCTGGTAAACTAGAACAATGGTGAAATCAGCATGTTAAAATGGATAAAAAGATGGGCGGAAATATTTAGCTATTTCAAAAATGAACACATTTCATATAAAAATTTAATTATTTTTGTTAAATTTACGTGGTGCTACTCTGGAACTTATGCAGCAGTAGAAAGAGTTTTCATTGATAATGATTTTTAGACAAGTGAGAAATCAAGATTGAATGTTGGTCATTCAGCTGTAGCATTTTCCTTGAAGTTCAATTGGAAGGGTATTTCTTGCTGCAAAATTTCAGATTTCTTAGAAAATGATACGTCGACAAAAAAAAATCATTCAATGGGAAAAATACTCATGTAAGTAAATATTTAAAAGGGATGTAAGCATAAGCGCGCGTTGTACTTTTGTTTGCATTATTAAAATGTTCCATATATTTACCTTGTAATTTTTTTCTTAAATTTTTTTTGTTCTCCTTTTTTAGTAAGAAAATTGGTCACCTTACGAATATTGAAAATAATCACATGCGGGAACCTGCTTGAAGAAAAGCAAAATGTCGCAATTTTTACTTTTATTGTGGGGAAATAATCACTTATTTTTTACCGTACCAATGTACACCTTAGTTTTTTTTTTTTTTTTGCTGCAAGGTCTCTGAAAAAACTGATTTGGATATTTGACGCTGCGGATAATTAATGTTCGGACAAATGACGTTCTACTGTATATTGACGTAATACTAGTGAATATTCTTTGTGAATGATTCTGTAATACCCTGGAATATTTTGCTATAAATATGATGATCCAGTCTTGAATTGGAAATGCTTCTTGCTATGATGATAGGGGTACATTAATAATGCTTAAAATGCATTATTGTGAGGAAATTGATTTAAAATTGAAAATGAACTGAAGGATATAAAGCTCTGCAGAAAAATGAACAGAAACCTGTGTCTAGAATGATATTTTTGATTTTCTGCTAGTGTTTTCTACATGCCTTTAAGAAAATGTTTTGTCTCCTGAAATCATTGTTCAGCTATAGGTCTGAATTAATTACAAATATTATGTCTGTCTTAACAAATGTCATAAATACTTAATTTATGCACAAGTCAATCATTCGTAAAGCATTTCGAATTATTTTTACTAAGTTGGAGAATTCTTAAGCTTTTTCATAATTTAATGAACAATTTGTGCATCATGTGTTAGTCATTACTGAAATTCCTGATAAGAAACCCTTTTTAATGGTCTTTAACAACTCTGTAGCAGTTAAATGTGTGTAGGAATTTCAGTAATACAGGTGATATTTTAAGGAAAGCATTTTATATGGTTAAATATTTAACTTGTTTTATAAAGTTTTATGAAGTTAGAGTTTGTGGACTTGATATTAATTATGTTTAAGTGAAGTTGAAAGTTCTAAAAGTACAAATTCAAATTTTTCATATGTTGAGGGTTTTAAGTAGGACATATGTAAATGTTGCTAGAGTTCTTTAAGAAAGATTGTTTATTGAGATTGTTCTAAACCATTAAATTTGCAGATTTGATGAAGGTTAAATTGAATATTTGTGCTTAGTTTCTAATTTGAAAAAGTATTGCAGTCTGATACAAATTTGGATCAATGTATATTGCTTTTTATTCTGTTATTAGATTGGTCAGTTTTTTTATTCAATAATTTTTATTAACTTTTTTTGGACTTTGTAGGGATGATTTAAATTACTTTCTA
>BMAU01002169.1:42500-107500 GCA_019973935.1 Trichonephila clavipes | reverse complement strand
TCGTCGACTTCGGCTGTCGGCAAGGCTTTTGTTATTGCATATCGTGTTGAGTAATCCGTGCAGACTATTATCCATTTGTTTCCATGAGCAGACTTTGGAAATCTCCCAAGGAGATCAATTCCAATGCGATGGAAAGGAGCTATAGCTGGAGGGATGGGAACTAAACGTCCAGGTGGTCGTTGAGGAACGGATTTTCTCCTTTGGCACTCCCGACAATGCATGACATACCGAACGACATTTCGGTACATTCCCGGCCAGTAAAATCTCTTGCGAATCCTGTCATAAGTTTTCGCGAAACCAAGGTGTCCTGCGGTGGGGGCGTCATGAAAGTGCCTTAGTATGTCTGCTCGTAGATGTTTAGGAATGACTGGCAACCACAATTTTCCATCTGGATCAAAATTCTTCCTGCAAAGGATACCGTCGATAAATCTGAATTCTTCGTTTTTGGATGAGTTGCTCAAAAGTTTTAATTTTGCAAGGTCTTGATCCTTTTTCTGTTCCATCGCAAGGTTCATACTCGTCGTGACTGCTAAAAATTTGTCTGATGTTTCCGTTTCCTCTTCCACTGGATTTCTCGAAAGAGCGTCGGCGTCACTATGCTTCTTACCGGTTTTATATTTTACGTCAAAATCATGCTCTTGAAGTCGGAGGGCCCATCTGGCAAGCCTTCCTGAAGGATCCTTTAAATTCATGAGCCAGCACAAGGAATGATGGTCCGTTACAACAGTAAAGTGTTTTCCGAATATGTACGGCCGAAATTTGTTGGTAGCCCATACGATGGCAAGACATTCCCTTTCTGTGGTGGAATAATTCTTTTCGGCTTTTGTCAGAGTTCTAGAAGCGTATGCTATAACTTTCTCGACATTATTCTGAATTTGTACTAGGACAGCTCCGATACCGTACCCGCTTGCATCAGTATGGATTTCTGTAGAAGCTCTTTCGTCGTACATCCCCAATACTGGATCCGAAGTAAGTGCTTTCTTAAGACTGTTAAATGCTTCCACCTCTTCAGGACCCCAATGAAACTCCACGCCACTTTTCAGCAACGACTGCAAAGGTTCGGCGAGATAACAGAAACCTTTAATAAATCTTCTAAAGTATGAACAAAGGCCAAGAAAACTTCGTATGTCATGTATATTCTTTGGAATGGGAAAATTTCTTACGGCTTTTATTTTGTCGGGATCTGGACGAACGCCATTACTAGATACAAGATGGCCCAGAATCTTTACTTCTTGGGCAGCAAAAAGACACTTCTTTGAATTTAATTTAAGACCAGCTTCCTGAAGACATTTTTAGAACAAGTCTTAATCGTATAAGATGGTCTTCAAAAAGTTTCTGAGAACACTATTATGTCATCTAGGTAACAAAGACACATAGTCCATTTAAAATGGCGTAGCAAATTGTCCATCATTCTCTCGAAGGTCGCAGGTGCATTACAGAGACCAAACGACATGACTTTAAACTCGTATAAGCCTTCGGGGGTAATAAATGCCGTCTTTTTCACGATCCGCTTCGTCTATTTCTATTTGCCAATAACCAGATCGGAGATCCATGGAAGAAAAGAACTTGGCACCTTTCAGACAGTCGAGCGTATCGTCAATACGAGGCAGAGGATAAACGTCTTTTTCGTGACGCTATTCAGCTTGCGATAATCGACGCAAAACGCCAACTACCGTCTTTTTCTTACGAGCACAACGGGTGATGACCAAGGACTTTCAGAGGGTTGGACGATACCTTCATCAAGCATTTTCTGAACCTCTTCATGAATGATGCGTCTTTCAGTCGGCGAGACTCTGTAGGCTCGTTGGTTGATTGGAGCATGATCACCAGTAAAAATCCTGTGTTTCACATTCGTCTTTGCGGCTGTCGACTTGTCGGTCTTCGTGAAAAGCCCAGAAAATTTCCGGAGTAGTTCGGATAGCTTGTTTCTCTGTTCGTCACTTAACTCGGGTGATATCATTAACGAACAATTCATCTGTGACTCCGAAGTTTCTTGCTGGTCATCCAAGCAACCCGATGTGTCGGAAATAACACATAGATGCCCTTCATTTAGTGGTTCAGCTTGGCCTATGCACATTCCTCTAGGGATGATTTGGTTTCGGAACTGCAGGTTGGTAACCCAGACATCACTTTTTCCGTTACGATATGTGGATACCATGGACGGTGTAGCAATATTTTTTCTCGAAGAGCAAATGTTTGCTGCCGTCTAGAACTACATTTATGTCTCCTCGTGTTTGATATCCTGATACTGTTATTCTAGTTAAAGAATGCGGCTTAAGTGTATAGTCCCTGGTGGCATACAAATTCCAGGCGTCAGGTGCTGTGGAGTCTCGACAGATGTCTTCTAGAACAAGTTCATTTTGTCCACAGTCTATAACGGCTTGAGACGCCTCTAAAAAGTCCCATCCTAGAATGACGTCATGGCTACAATGTGATAAAACAATAAATTCAAAAGGCAGTTCTCGATTGTTTATACGGACACGTAAAACACATTTCCCTATCGGCCGAACAAAATTTCCATCCGCAACTTTCAGCATAACGCTCTTGGCATCAGCAAACAGAACTTTCTTTAAAAATCGGCGATACTTATCGGATATGACAGAAAACGATGCCCCAGAATCTACTAGAGCACGTATCGGCTTCTTATCTATTATTACGTCTAGTTGGTTACCAGTCATCTTGGCGGTCGACGGAGGATTTCCAGTACACGCGGCCTCACCTCCTTGGAAGGTCGCTCTCCTATAGTTTTCCTCGCTCCTACGGCCTGGCGACTGACTGGATCGGCGATATGGCGACGGGGATCTGTAACGACGTATTGGGAATCGGCCTCTCGTGGGACTTGGCGTAAAACGGCGAGAAGAGTTTGGTCGGCGTATTTCTTCTTCAGTGCCAACGTCGTCGAAGTTCCGTCGGCGGTTTCGGAGAGTTGTCAAAGACAGCCTTTCTTTCTCGGCAGTAGCGCATTACATGTCCAGGACGTCCGCAGTGGAAACAAACAGGTCTGTTGTCAGCCGTTCTCCACACATCTGTTTTTCTTGGTTCAGGTGGGAATTTCTGAACAGGAGCTCTGTATTTCCTGGTTACAGCGGCGTATGTTGGTCGTGGTCTAGTTTCTGTAGGTTTTGTTGACACTGGGGCCAAAACCCTTTCAACTTCGTCTTGAACGATCTCTTCTAAGGATTGGGGATCGGAGTCCAAAGATTCTTGCGTCTGGTTAACTAGTCGATGGACTTCTTCTCGTACGATTGTGCGAATAAGAGAGACCAAATCAGTCTCATCCGTCAGGGATGCAACCGGTACGACGTTTGGAAGCCTTTCAAATCTCGGTCGACCAACTCTCTTCTGCTTCATATCTTCGATATAGTTGCACCATTTGATAAAACTTGCTGTGTCGTTGATTTCTCTCGTCAACAGGGCCTGATAAATATCCTCAGCAACACCTTTCATTAGGTGTGACACTTTTTCGTCTTCTTTCATCAGAGGATTTACCTCTTGGCAAAGTCCTAATACACTTTGTATGTAGGACTGTGTACTCTCGCCTGAACGCTGGGCTCGGCATTTTAGTTGTTCTTCTGCCCTTCTGGTATATTTTTGACGGTCACCGAAAAGTCCACTTAGTCCATTTTTAAACGCTTCCCAGGAATCTAAGGCGTCTTCGTTGTTGACATACCACTGTCTCGCAGTTCCGTCAAGAAAGAAATAAACGTTAGCCAGGCACATCATGTCATCCCACTTGTTAAAGTTGGCTACTCGATCGTACTCTTTAAGCCATTTGAGAGGGTCTTCCCCAGGCGCTCCTCGGAAGGTCGATGGGCTCCTCCATTGCTGTAACGAAGGTGTTACTACAGCGGGCTTGGCTTCTTGCTCGGTCGGCATTTTTGTCCTCTTCCTACTATTTTCTTTTAACAGTCCGAATTCGGGGGATAATCCTCTTAACCGGAGGCTCCTGCGAAGGTTGTCACTATTATCCACGTTTGACGTAATTGTACCCCGCGCCTCCACCAAACTTGTCACGGAGTTCGAAAGAAGTACACAGTTCAATTAAACAAACAATTAGATTTATTCTAACGCTGGGAGCTCGATACAACACTGGACTGAGAACATGCCCAACTGGCGATGAACTCTGCTTTTATACACTTCGGAATATTCGAGAAATAACCAGTATGCACTCTAAAGAATGATCTGGATTCATCTAGAACCTAGAGAAACAATACATTAAAAACGGAAACAAAATTCCAGTTAAAAACGGAAACAAAACCTGAGGAAGTTCAGTCCAACGCTCTGCCAACTCGGCTATCGGGACTTGTAAAATTATGTTGGCAGGGGAATTAATATGTCGTTATCGTTGAGATGTTGACAAAGTGTTTTTTAAATAATAATCTCAGTAATTTTACTGAGAACAGGTAATAATGAAATGGGGCGGAAACTATCTGGGAGACTTTCCCAGGTTTTAGGATCGGAATAACCGAGGCTGTTTTCCAAATTTTTGGGAAGTATCCCACTGATAGAATATTATTTATAATATTAGTCAATTGGAAGATGACCGATCTATTGAAATGCTTGCACATTTTGTTAGTAATGCCCTCTCGGCCTGGGGCTTTTTTAATTTTAAAGTTGTTAATTATTTGAACTATTTCAGAGGGTTTAGTAAAAGAAGGTGAATCGTCGAAGTTATTTTCTTTGTTGAAGAACCTAGAAACCAGCCTTATGTGGTTGTTGTCTTGTATTGGGTTTGAGATATTGTTAAGCTGAAATTGGCTTTCTAGCGAGTTCGCTAGTGTTTCAGCTTTTTCCTCGTCTGTGTAGGCGATCCCGGCGTTGCCTTTAAGGGCTGAAATGGGGGATCTCTTCTTCTTAAAGCCTTTGGTCGTGCTCCACAGGGAACCATCGACCGTGTCTAAAGAAGCGAGTTTGTCCTCCCATTGTTTCTGAGTGACTGCTTGGATTTTCCTTTTGATCTTGTTTTGAATTCTATTAAGTGTTGTTTTGTCAGCGGGATTTCTTGAGTATTGATAAATTTTACGTGCTATGTTTCTAGTTTTAAAGAGTGTTCTTAAGTCGTTATCAATGTAGTAGTTATTATTAGGGTGTATTTGCTTAGATGAATTGTCGTAAGCTGTTAGAATTTGATTTGTGAGAGTGGAGACCTGATCGTCTATTTCCTCTCCCGAGTGTGCTGTGATTGGTTGAAAAGTGGGTGTGTCGGCTAGATGAAAGCGAAATCGTTCCCAGTTAGTGGAAACGTTTCTTGTAGGAAAATTAAATTGTATAGATGTTTGAAAGTTTAAAATGATTGGATTGTGGTCTGAGCTAAGCTCCGGCGAAGAAACAATATCGGAGACCCAATATAAATTTCTCGTCAGAGCGAAGTCAATTGTAGAGGCGGAGTTATAGCCAAATCGTGTTGGTGTGTTGGGAGCAACATATCAGTGTCCGTGTTATCGATTAAATTTTTAATCAGTTGCCCCCTGGGGTTGTTGTCATTGCAACCCCAGTGTGTATGGTGAGCGTTGTAATCTCCGCATAAAATGGAGGAATGCTCGAGTGCGAAAATTTCCTCCAAGTCGTGAATGCACGCGGAGGGTGTGGTGGTGGGTGGGATGTAGATAGAAGCTATGAGTAATGGGTTTTCTCCCGGCGGGGTGAGAACTACGATCGTAGCTTCAGCCGCCCCGAGAGTTGGTGTTGGAATGTGGTGATATTTGAGAGAGGATTTGACAAGAATTGCAGTGCGTCCTGATGGAATTCCTCCTGATGGAATGATTTCTGTAGAGCGTGTAGTTGGGTACCCGTATGGATACACCTGGTCTCAAATGCGTTTCTTGGATAAGGATGATATCGAGGGAGTGCTTATTTATATAAAATCACGTAATTCAATGATACGTGATCTAACACCGTTCGCATTCCACGCAGCGATTCTAAGTCCGAAGCGACTAAAAATCATTATGGGGTGTTGAGCTTTTTGCCTTCAGAGGCTAATACCCCGAAAAAGATGTCGAGGCGATCTTCACTAGATTTCGCATTTTTAAAGGCCTTCCCTGCATCTATAATGCCTGGAAAGTCCTGAAAAAATTTGCGAAATTCGGCCATTGCCGAAATAAATCCTTGGGGAGAGGTGTTTTCCTCTTCTTTATTCGAAACGGACTTAGAATTGCTATTCTTCGCCGGCTCGTTTTTCTCGATAGGTGCCCCGCCATCTGTTGGCTGTTGGAAGCGGCATTTGCGTACGAGAGGTTCGCATTTGCCTTTTTTGAAGTGAAGGTTTTTGGGGCGACCTTATTTCTATTTTCGGTTGCTGCTCCTTTTTTGGCTTTGATTTTTGGGAAGGCCGGGCAGCTACGCCAGTTTGCCGTGTGGCCGTCAACGTCACAATTGATACAATGGGGTGTATCCAGGCGTTCTTTAATTGGACACTCCCCTGTTCGATGCTCTTTTGAGCATTTTAGGCATCTGGGCTTGATGAAACAATTCACAGAGCTGTGATTGAAAAAATTGCAGTTATAACACTGCGTAGCTCCAGGCCTTTTCTTGAACGTATCAAGTACGACTGACATATAGCAGCACTTGCTAACATCGTATATGTCAGTAGCTCCTTCTACGTGTTTTCTTACTTCCACTAAGAAAATGGGAAGTGGGAATTTTGATTTTCGCTGCGTGAGCTGCGAAACCTTCATTACTGGGACTCCTTGTTCCAGTAAATCCGCTTTTATCTCCGCCGTAGCTGTTGATTTGGGGAGACCCTTAATTACCACTTTGAGTGGTCTATCGGCGAGGGCGGGGACAGCATAAAATTCTTCCCCTTTTGACTTCAGCAGGTTCGTTATTTCTCTGTGCTCGTCAGTCGTGGAGGCCATTATTTTGATGTATTTCCCCGTCAACTTATTAGTTGAATTGGGGTACATCCTATTAAGGCCCTTAAGGACCATATTGTAGTTATCTTTATATTTTAGCATTATCGGTTTTATTTTTGGTGGGACGGTTACGTCCTCGTCTAATTTATCCTCACCATTGCCCGTGGTTTCCGATATATCTTCCACCATTGGGCTTTCATCCTGGGGGTCGGCAGCATCATCGAGGACGAGACTGGCGAAGGAATTATTGGTGGGGATGATAGGATCCACCACGGTTTTTTGATCCTGCTTCTTTTTCGCAGGATTTTTAGCAGTTTTTTCGTTTTTGTTATTTTTAGTGTATTGTACCTTGGGATTTTTCTCAAGGACTAAGGTTGCCGGGAGAATTGGAGATTCTGCCGGTCTTTTGTTTTTGTTGCGTAACGAGTTAATCCCGTTCGCCTTTGAGTGGTTGCAGCTTTTAGCAGGGCAAGGAAAGAGAACTTTCAACTCACCCATTGTAGTTGCATACTCCAGCTCGGTAGTGGCTTTCTCTTTGATCAGGGCAGCTAGCTGGTCCGCATCCACTGTATCTTTGTCGAATGTTTCTATTTCGATTAAGTCCTGGAGGTATTTTATTCTCCTCTCTTTAATTTTGGAAAGCTTTTCCAAATTTTTTATCTGCGCACAGTGTGCGTCAGCGGATGAGATCTCAATAGCGTGGGCGGCTGGATTCTCCATGCCTAACTTCTTTGCATCATCTACTCGCGAAGCTCTCTTATCCTCGTGACCGCTCATGGCTGTGTCTCGAGGCAGAATGTGAATGCGAGTGATGAGAGGCGAACTTAAACTTCCTTGCCGAAGGCCGCTTCTGATTGGTCGAGGGTAGGAGAGAATCCTGTCAACTCTCATTCTAAATGATCGATGGGATAGAAAACTGTGAATGGACTTGATCAAGGGAGCCGGAAAATCAAGTCGTATGAGCTTGATTAGTAAGCCATCATGCCAAATTTTATCAAAGGCTTTGGCTATGTCCAGAAAAAGTATACCCGTGGCCTCGTGCTTGGCGAAGCCACTATGAATCAACTCCGTTACTCTGAGCAGTTGATGAACAGTCGAGCACTTGGGTCGAAAACCGCACTGCTGAGGAATAATAAAATTAGCAGCAGCGCAGTGTTGATTCAGACGTTGCAAAAGCACAAATTCGTATACTTTGCTCAAACAAGAAAGTAATGAGATTGGACGATAATTTTGCGCTAATTCCGGATTTTTGTCCGGTTTTAGGATGGGGATAACCACGGCAGTTTTCCAGGAATCTGGAAAGTAATTATTTTAAATAGTTGATTAATCAGTAAGGTAATGAACAAAAGGAATTTAAGGGGAAGATTTTTAATCATACGATTTGTAATTTGATCAAGTCCGGGGGATTTTTTGGGCTTGATTCTCTGTACGTAAGTTAAGACTTCCGTTGGCGTGGTCGGTTCAATTTCTTGAACGTGGGGAGTAGCTAGGAAGTTTGCAACTTCCTCGTGTATGCGTTGATCGAATTCTTCTCGATCAGCGACGTGGTTTGGTTCAAAATGCTCTTGCAAACTGTCGGCGATAACCTCCGCCTTTTCAATAGGGGTTATCGCGGTACTGCCTAGAGCCCCTTTCAAGGGGGGAATGGAGTGAAAAGGCTTACGTAATAGGGAGGATTTCCTCCAAAGAGTGTTGTCCTCGGGCGAAAAACCTTAATGTGTTTTTCCCACTGTGCTTGGGAATGTGATTTAATATCATTCGCTATCTCACGACTGAGGGTACGGAATTCAGAATAAATGCTAGGACACCTAGTTCTTTGCCAAAATTTCCGTAACCTGTTGCGTTGATGAATTTTGGATTTAATCTCGGGGGAGAGGATTTTTGGAACATTTTTAAATTTTGGTTTTGAAGCCTCAACGAAAGCTTCGGAGAAATTTTGATTGAGTTCGCTAATAGCGAACTCAATAATTTCATTGCTGGTGAGGTCAGTAATGGGGAGGGGTTTCTTATTTAAAGCGAATTTAAAATTGCTCCAATTGGTTGAGTGAGTGAGTTTTGTTGTTATTGGCGCAAGAGCCATTTTTGGCTAAACTGCGCCAGACATGCGTAAAAACATTAAAAGTATAGAATTACCAAAAGGTTTGATAAAATTACAATTTAAAAAAGGTAAAATCTCACAGTTAAAGTATAAAAATAATTTTCAAATTAAGAATACAGAGATAAGCGGGGGGAAGTCCCCACGAAATCTGATAAATATTAAAAAAGGGTTATCTTCTGCTTCTGGTTGGAGTTAAAAGCAATAACTGGAGCCGGCTTGCTAGGTCTGTTTTGAGCCATTTTTATATCAAATATTGATTTAAGCACTTCTTTTTTCCTTTTTCTATCCCGAAATTTTGACTTTTTTTTCAAATTCTGTGTTGAAGATGCAGAAGGGGGTTGAATACTGGAGTTGGATGTAGAAGTGGATATGATTAATGAAGATGGTTCGATAGGTGTGAACATATTACTGGTGGTAAAAAGTAGAGTATCAGACACAGGTATAAGGTGCGGAGGCTCTGATATTGTAGCTGCTATAGAAGATGTGGAAAGTAAGAGGTCTGCCTGAGTGGCAGACGACAATGTGGAAACTGAATTCGACTTATCTGGCTGCGGAACGGATAGTAAAGGTTGAAGTAATTGCAAAGGCGGGCATATAATTTGTGTAATATTTTCGTCCGTTTGGGTTGTACTGGTAACAGTTGAAGGTTTGGCAACTTGGGCGTAAGATTGGGATAACTGTGGTGCTATTAATTTTCGGGCTTCAAGGTATGAAATATTTCTATTGGTTTTAATGGCTTGAATCTCTTTTTCAGTTTTCCATTTAGGACACTGTTTTGAGTCAGAGGAGTGAGGCTGTGAACAATTGACGCATTTCTGCGCAAGACTGCAATCTGCGGAAGAATGTCCAACAGATGCACATCTTGAGCACGTCAATTGTCCTCTGCAGGCAGTTTGAGTGTCCGAACCTCTAGCACTTGAAACAGCGCAGAGGATTCGGAATGTATGGACGGATTTTACAGTTTAAATAACCAGCTTTAATTGTTTGAGGTAGTGTGGGGCTGCTAAAAGTTAAAATTAAGTGTTTAGTCGGTATAGTAGCTGTATCCTTTTTTATTGTTATTCTTCTGACCTGAATGACCCCCTGATTGGAGAATCCTTCAAGGATTTCCGCTTCAGAGGTGGCCAAAAGGTCAGGTTCAGAGATGACTCCACGGGATGTGTTTAATGATTTATGTGGAATTATATTCACAGGTGAATTGAGAAATGTTTTCGCAAGTAGGAAGGACTTTGTCTGCGTAGAAGAACTGGTTTCAACAAGTAGATCACCGGATCGCAATCTTTTAACCGATTTCGGCTCTCCACCTATTCCCTTCAGTGAGTGAGTGAATTTAGGGGTTAATGGCGCAAGAGCCAAACCTGGCTATACTGCGCCAAACACCTATTCCCTTCAGAGCTTTATGTATTGCAAATGGTGATTGAACAGACATGGCATTGTTAGGCAAGGAAATTAACAAAAATCTTACACGTTGAGCAGTTTCGTCGATTGAAAGGTTGGGCAATACGAGGCCTTTACCCTGGCACAGCAAACTTGGATCCATATGAGTAGAGAAATAAACTTCATTCTGGCGTGCCTCCACCCACCACGGAGTCCAACAAGGGAGGCAGTGTGCCGGTCATCTGGCAAAACCAGGCACGGCGCTTACCTGAAGTACACCCAGAATATAATGCTACAGCATCAGGGCGAGGATCCAACGGGTAAACCCGACACCCCTTATCTGCAGCACTAACCCTACAGCAGTGTCTCTTCGGGGACTCCGAAGAGAGGTACCACCAGCCGATTGACAGGAGCGGGCTCACTCCTGCCACCCGTCTACAGCGAAGCGTGGGCCAAAGGTATTCCCAGGACACCATTTTCCTCCTTACGGGACGCCGCACACGGCAAACATGCGGGTCGGAAAACCAACGTTGTTAGTCAAAAACAAAAATATAATAATCAAAACATGTAAAGAAAACCAAGTAATAATACAAATACCAAAAAAAAAATAATCGAAAAAATTAAAGGATGAAACTAATTTAACGTAATAGAAAATGGAGACAAAAATGTTATAAATAACGAGAATAACAACAAACCTAATTAAAACAAATCAATTAGGCTTCTTTACAAATGTATTTCAAAAGTAGTTGTCTGTGTTCTGGACGGGAAAAGAAGAAAAGGGAAATTTGAATGGCAAGAAAGAGGGCCGAAAATAGAGAAGGATCACTAGGGTTCCCCGGGTTCGTGACGCCCGTGTTTACCAAAGACAGTAAACCCCTAGGGAGAAGGAAAAGATCACTAGGGCACCTCGGGAGCGTGAAACCCGTACTCACCTAAAGAAGGCGAGCCCCCTGAGGGGTCCAATTGGTTGAGAGCTGCTCTGGATTTTTAATTAACGAAGTGTTAAGATTAATTTCCAGGATTACGGGGTAGTGATGAGAGCTGAGATCGCTAAGTACTGATACTATGGTTGTAGGGGATGTGTTTGAACACAGCCAAGTCGATAACACTTCCGAACCGCTGGCGCGGTTGGAGGAGTGTGGCAGTCTGCGGTGCGACCTGTTTCGCTCCCCTAAGGTTGCTAACTAGGTTTCGCAGCATGACTCCATATCGGGTGTTCTTGGCGTTGTGCCAATCCACATGAGTGGCATTAAAATTACCATCAATGATGCAATTACTGCCAGAATTAAATATTTTTTTAAAATCCTCTGAGGGAAATCGGCTATGTACATTTCGTCTAATGTAGGCCGAAACAATATTTAGGGGAGGGGCATTTTTGATTTTAATTTGCACAGCAGTGGCGTCAATTCCTTGCGTTGCAGGAAGAGGAACCCTGTTGTGCACGATCTCGTTTTTACAATAAATGGCCGTTCCGCCTCGCGTTACGGTATGGGGGAATTCGATCCTATCGTCTTTAAATAGACGATAGTTTGCGATCTGGGGGTCGATACCTGGCTCAAGCCAGGTTTCCTGGACCAAAAACAAATCAAAGTTTTGCTCTATAACAAAATCACGGACTTCGTGGATTTTGTTACGCAAAGAATTTGCGTTCCCAAGCCCATGGTAGTAGGTGGTGATTGCTCAGTAGAATCTGTCCTTTCGGACCAGTTCGCAATAGACGTCATGTCTCCACAACGTCCAAAATCCGAGATCCGCTAAAACCGTTCCTGTAACCACGCCTCCCTGATACCTCCGAAGAACCAATCAGGACCCTCTCTCCAATCAAGGCCCACCCACATCAGGCCACATCTACAATATTCGATATGGGATGGAGGAACACTTCGTGTTCCATTTCCCAGTGACGACAGCGACATTCAGGATTTTTTTATTTTAATCATCAAGTGGTGGTGATTCCCGAATCTGACTCGGACTATAGAGGTTGACTGGTCGCCGCTCTAGACAGTGGCCCGCAAGAGATCTCCCTCTATCGAATTGGATGCGTCTTCTATACGCCCCAATTCATGAGCACGATTCACGTTCTTTACTATACGATTCATACATCTGGCTACAGCACTTTTCAGTGCTAGTAGTGTAGTTCAGATCACCACTTATTCACAACTGGTTACTCTCACGGCATACGACTTGGAATAAGGCAATGGCTCAACAATCGGACATGGACTTTTCTCCCTTATCACCACTATCAACAACATCCAACGGTACTGCTCCCACACCATGCGATGAGCTCACCGCAATGAAAAGCTACATTAGAAGGTTGCAAATTATTTGCAACGAAAAAGAAAAAACCATTTCTCTACTAAGACTTGATCCAGGACATGCTGAATCTGACTCTCTATACCAACTGGCATGGAGTGAATACCAGGATATTCAAGGAACTCTTCAACAAGCGGTGAGTGACTTTGACTCTCTCTCCCCCTGTACCAATCCAGGCTGCTCTCACCAAATCTCTCCCAAAAATTCGCCGAATAATACTCCTCCTTCTCCCTCAAGGAGAAATCAACAACAAAAAAGAAAAGACGAGGACAACTTCGAATTCCCGCCACTTAGAAAAACGGCGAGGAAAATGGTTCTTGAAAGTTCAGATGACATCCCCGTAGTAAATCAATTCTCCCTACTCCCAAACGTAATTATAAAACAGGTCTCAGGTCAACTGGCACCACCTCACACTGATAACCAAAATTCTACTGAAGTAACAGACGATCAGCAGAAGCCAGGAACTAACCCACTCCCACCTCCAATAATGATGAAAATCACAAAAACCTATAGGGAACAGGTTGACACTGTTAAAAGAATCTTCCCACACCTCAGATTAAAAACTACTGGAGAGTATATAAAACTCTACTCAAACACTACAGAACAGAACCGCATAGTAAGACAAACGCTAATTGGACTCGGATATAAATTTTATGTTATAACACCTAAAAATGAAAGGCCTATTAAAGTAGACATTTAAGGCTATCCTAAAACTGCCGATCCGAATCACATTAAGTCAGACTTAGAGAAAGAAGGATTCTTACCCGAAAGGGTAACCCAACTAATTGGTAGACGAACTAAGCAAAAACTACCAGTTTTCCAAGTTACTCTCCCAAGATCTATGGAGAATCTAAAAATATTTGATTTAAAAACGCTCGCACATCTTAATATCACAGTAGATGGTTATAACGGCAAGGGAATCACACAGTGCTTCTCTTGCAACAATTTCCATCACAATGCTGAAAATTGTTTCCTCAAACCCCGCTGCCTAAAGTGCGGTGAAGAGCACTTAACGAAAGACTGCCCCATCAAGCAAAGGCTTGAAACAAAATTTTGCATCGACTGTCAAGTTTACGGGCATATGGCCAACTGGTACGGATGCCCATGTTTCCCCAAACCCAAAAAGGGTGCAGCTAAAATTAATCGCAACAGCTACACAAACCTTTACAATAGTTTCGTTAGACCGAACTTCTCGTACGCACAAGTCGCTAAAAACTCTGATAACTCTAAAACTAATTTTAACTCTCAAAATAAACCACAGATGGCGCCACGAAAACCTGAGACCTCAAACCAAACTGAGGCCAGTATCAATGTTCCTCCCCTACAAAAGTACCGCGATAACCCCTATTGAAAAGGCGGAGGTTATCGCCGACAGTTTGCAAGAGCAATTTGAACCAAATCACGTCGCTGATCGAGAAGAATTCGATCAACGCATACACGAGGAGTTGCAAACTTCTAGCTACTCCCACGTTCAAGAAATTGAACCGACCACGCCAACGGAAGTCTTAACTTACGTACAGAGAATCAAGCCCAAAAAATCCCCCGGACTTGATCAAATTAGAAATCGTATGATTAAAAATCTTCTCCTTAAATTTCTATTTTTCATCACCTTACTGATTAATCAGCTATTTAAAAATAATTACTTTCCAGATTCCTGGAAAACTGCCGTGGTTATCCCCATCCTAAAACCGGACAAAAATCCGGAATTAGCTCAAAATTACCGTCCAATCTCATTACTTTCTTGTTTGAGCAAAGTATACGAATTTGTGCTTTTGCAACGTCTGAATCAACACTGCGCTGCTGCTAATTTTATTATTCCTCAGCAGTGCGGTTTTCGACCCAAGTGCTTGACAGTTCATCAACTGCTCAGAGTAACGAAGTTGATTCATAGTGGCTTCGCCAAGCACGAGGCCACGGGTATACTTTTTCTGGACATAGCCAAAGCCTTTGATAAAATTTGGCATGATGGCTTACTAATCAAGCTCATACGACTTGATTTTCCGGCTCCCTTGATCAAGTCCATTCACAGTTTTCTATCCCATCGATCATTCAGAGTGAGAGTCCCGGTCCAAGCAGGCACCTCCACTCAGAACGAGGTTCCAGGGGCAGCCGCATCCCGCAAGAAACATCACGTTCCCCCCATCACCATAGACAACGTTTCCAACCAAGCTGGCCTATTGAAACACCTCCAAGACCTTACAAAACTTAAACTTGAAGCTAAGCTTATTGGATCAAAGCTCCGTATCTTCCCACAAACAGCCTATGCCTACCATCTAATTAGAAAATATGTTGAAGAAAATAGCCTTGAATCATATACATACATCTCACCTGAAGAGAAAAAGCTCCGCCTCGTCATCAGAGGCCTGCCAACAGATATGTCTCCAATAGAAATAATCGGCAGTCTTGCTGGAAAAACATCACAGTAAATGAGTGTCACATAATGACCAGTAAAAAAACCGGAAAAGAGATGCCTTTGTTCCTTATTACGATGGACAAGACAGAAGAAAACAAAGCAGCCTACCACGTCACCGAGATAGTGATTCTATTTTAACCTTCATGTAGCCTAAGACCAAAATACGGCCCACCCCAATGCTTCCGATGCTAGGGCTTCTTCCACTCCAGCAGATTCTGCCCTCGCACACCCAGATGCGTTAAGTGTGAGGGAAATCACCTGGCAAAAGATTGCAGCAAACCCATCGACCAAAAGCCCAAGTGCTGTTTGTGCGAAGGAGAGCACCCCGCCAGCTTCCTGGGTTGCCCCAGAAACCCTAGAAACAAAATTGAAAAGGAAGACTCAACTACCAAAAAAGCCACCAAGCCCGTAAAAACCACCTTCACCACCCCTGCGCCACCCAAGGTCAACTTTTGGGAGCAGCGAGCAAAGAACTCCACACCACTCCAACAGCCTAACCCCAGCACCTCCAAAAAGCCGTCCCAAGCCACATCTTCAGCAGCCCCTTCTTCCGTCGAGTCTGCAGAAGACCTTTTCGATCAATTAAATTCCCCCGCAGTGAGAGAGACCTTTGATCTGCTAGAAAACTACATCAGAATAGCTACCACCATCCCCACAAAGTACGGCCGTCTCCGAGCCATTCGTCAAATGCTCGGTAACGAAATCAACATTTAATCCCCGCCATAGAAACAGGTCCAATCTGACGGTAATCTCCTGGAATGCCAATGGTATAAGATCAAGAGTTGAAGAATTCAGGAGTTTTATCGCTGATTGGAACCCTGATATCGTCAACCTCCAAGAAACTCACCTCCAACCATGCCATAACTTCATATTCCCGGACTATAACATCTACAGAACTGACCGCACCTTCCGAGGGGGAGGAACAGCCATCATGATTAAAAGGAGTATCCCACATCATCAAGTTTTCATCACCAACAATAGCCTGGAAACCACCGCCATACAGCTCATCCGACAAAATGATCATCCCGTGACAATAGTATCAGCCTATCGTCCCCCAAGGAAACCCATCTCAGAGCAAGATCTGCACCGAATCTTCCGGAACCAAGGTTACGTTCTCGTCGCCGGAGATTTGAATGCAAAGAATGCATCTTGGAGCCCCCACACTCAACAGAACGTCGCAGGAGTGATTGTTTGGTTTAATGGCGCAAGAGCCAAATTTGGTTATACTGCGCCACACGTTTGTTAAAATATTAAAACTATGTTAAAAATACACAAGAAAAATACAATGATATAAAAATAATTATATATGTGCATGCCTGCATGCACATATATAAAAAATAAAGGTAAAGATAAAACATTTTAAAAAGTCAAATTAAATATAAAAATCCAATTTTCTTTATAAAAGCAAATAGATTTTGGTGGGGAGATTCCCCCACCAAGTCAGATAAGGTTAAAACAGATTTATGAAAAAAGGTCATGCGATGAGTATTAAAAACGGGACAATCTATTAAAATGTGATGAACAGTGTAAGAGACATGGCATGAAGGACATTCAGGAGCACGTTCTCCAAACAACAAATGCCTGTGAGTGAAGCGAGTATGACCAATGCGAAGACGAGTCAATTTGACATCAGTTCTTCGCATTGGCATCACAGGCCATGCTCCTATGACAGGTTCCACGGAGTGCAGTTTGTTATCCAACTGCTGACTCCATGATTCCTGCCAGATCTTAAAAATATGATGCATGATGATGCGCTTCATATCCGATAGCGGAACTGCTAGCGGCAGATGGGTCGTTGCCGACTTTGCCGCGTTGTCCGCTTGCTCGTTGCCTATGATTCCTACGTGACTTGGTAGCCAGCAAAACACGATATCGAAACCCTTGCTGTAGAGTCGACTCGTAATGTCGAGTATTGTACATACCACTGGATGGCAGCGATTGTTGTAGTTTTCAAGCGCTTCTAGTACACTCACAGAACGTCGCAGGAAATCTTATTCGTAGATTCTGCGACAGTACTGGATACTCTCTCGTCGCCCCACCGGAACCTACTCACTTTCATCGCAGTAACAGAAGCACTACAATAGACATAGCCATCTGCAAAGGTATGACCGTTACAGATTGTTCCTCTATTCCAGAGCTCTCTAGTGACCATAACCCTGTCCTCTTTGAGGTGAGCTTGGATAACTATACCTCACCTGCCCTCAGTATCTACTCTTTTCCTAACTGGTATAAATTCCAGGACATCCTTACTAACACCCTACCAGGAAATCCTAGAATCTCCAACCCTAACGACATAGAAAATGCCATTAAAAATTTTAATGATTGTTATAATAGTGCCCTCTCCAATAGTTCAACTTTTAAATGTATTAAAAAACCCATCCTCTCTATCCCCCTCTTCATCAGGGAAAAAATTAAAGCAAAAAATAGAATTAGAAAAGCATGGCAGATTACGAAAAATCCTCTACTTAAATCCCAACTAAACAGAATGCAAAAAGAAATTAAAAAAGATCTTAATAACCATAAAAATAATAAATGGACTGAATTATTAACTGAAGCTACCCCTGATGATGATTCTCTCTATAAATTAGTAAAATCAGTATCTAGAAAAAAAACATTTCAAGTTCCCCTCTTGTTGGCCCCATGGGCCTCCACTACAGTACTCAGGACAAAGTTGACTTGTTTGCGGATTCGTTAGAGAGCTCCTTCCAAGAAAATCCTGAGCCCTACGACGATGACTTCATAGACCAAGTCGAAGAACGAGTCGATAATTTTCT
This sequence comes from Trichonephila clavipes, assembly GCA_019973935.1. Lineage (NCBI taxonomy): Eukaryota > Metazoa > Arthropoda > Arachnida > Araneae > Nephilidae > Trichonephila > Trichonephila clavipes. The sequence continues at coordinate 89,677 of BMAU01002169.1, read as the reverse complement.
ACACCGCAACTCCAGACGCCACACCGCTCCACTGACCTCACCACAAGAAATAATGGACATTATTCTCCAGCTAAATAACAAAAAAGCACCCGGCAAAGACGGAATTAAAAATATCGCACTAAAGGCCCTTCCTCTCAACGCCATCACCAACATCACAAAAATCTTCAATAGCTGCCTACAACAGAATTACTTCCCTCAAGAATGGAAACATGCCCTCATCACGGTCATACCTAAAGCAGGAAAAGACGAAAAATTTTCCCGGATAACTATCGTCCTATCACCCTAATTAGCTCGCTAGGAAAAATCTTTGAAAAAATATTACTCAATCATATCAACAACTACTGTGAAGAAAACAATATCATCCCGGATTTTCAACACGGATTCCGAAGCCATATTTCCACACAGCACCAGTTACTTCGAGCAACAAACCTCATCGTAAATGGATTTAACAATAAAACTTACACCGTCGGTCTGTTCTTAGATGTGAAAAAAGCCTTCGACAGGATGTGGCACGACGGCTTAATTTACAAACTGATATTATTTAAATTCCCAACCTACCTAATTAAAATCATCCATAGTTACCTGGACAATCGAACTTTCAACGTAAAATTAAATGATGTGCTCTCCAGTCAACGACCAATCCTAGCTTCCACTCCTCAAGGTTCCATTTTAAGCCCCGCCCTCTACAATATTTATACCAGTGACTTTCCCACTGACAACAACAGATTTGGACGACTAGCCACGATAGAGTACGGTCGCGTCTTTTTTACGCTCCGTACTTTTGACGACATGTCGATTCTAGAGAAACTTGCCATGATGCCTAACATGGATGTTGATACATCAGATGAAGAAATGCAATCGCCATATTTTCGACGACTCGAGATTAACCGTAAAATCGAAACAGATATGATGCTCCTCAAAACCTACCAGGAACTGAACGCAAAATATCATACCTCCGACCCTAGCCTTGTGAAGACTACCAACACTGCAGCTGCTGATCGTCAAGTGAATTTGAATGCCTTGGTGAGTGAGCGTGATTCTCTCCCCGAATGCCTAACATTCAATTGTCAGTTCTGCCCTAAAAACAACCCCACTACTCCAGTGTAAGTAATTGCTCCTAGTAAAAACTAATTCTTTAAAGAAAAATAATATTAATGATAACACGAAACTAAAACTTCAGTTAAAGCTATTAATAATAATAAAAAGAAAATTCAAAAACGTAAGCAAAAAAAGGATTCCGTGGAGGACTTTGTCTTCCCAAAGAAAACTGCATGACCTGCTTCTCCTTCAATCAGCGTTCCAATCGCAACTGCCAATAGTTTTTCCGATCTCGTTGAAGATCAAAACAAAGTTAATGAAGTTAAAGAAGCAAAAACTGCAGAGATATTCCCAAACCTAGACCCCCTCAACCCATTCACCTCAAAATAAAAGAAAATATTTTTAGATCTCAGATTAAGTCAATTCTTCAAAAATTCCCGGATACCATCACCAAAAATTTAGGCATATTTGTTAAACTTTATACTAAAGACGTAGATGTAAAACAAATTAACTCAATTCCTCGAAAGTGACAAAAACTTCGAATTTTTTTGTACCAAACCTAAATTAAATAAACCTATAAAAGTCGTAATTAAAGGACTCCCAATCTTTACCAAAACTCAAGAAATACTCTCAGACCTCGAAGAAGAAGGATTTACGGTAGATAATGTTACTCAATTAATTTCTAAAAAGCATAAAGGCCCCCTTCCATTTTTCCAAATTACATTACCCAGAAATGCCGAGAACGTTAAAATTTTTGATCTCAAGACCCTCGGTTACTTACAAGTTCGCGTTGAGGGATTCCTCGTTCGAGGAATTACTCAATGCTTTAATTGCAATAATTTCTTTCATACGGCAAGTGAATGCCACCTAAAGCCAAGATGCTTAAAATGCGGTAATGAGCACCCGACTAAACAGTGCCCAATAAAGGAGAGGCAGGACAATCCTTTTTGTATTAATTGCCAGGAATATGGCCATACGGCCTGTTATACAAAATGTCCCCAGTTTCCTAAACCAAAAAAGGGCTCGCCCTTACCTAAAATTCAAAACTTGAACAAAAATAAGTGCAAAGAAGGAGTTACCTTCGCTAACGTAGTTAGCGGAACTAACTTCCCTCCCCTTCCTACTCCTAATGCTACAGTTACAAAACCAAGCGAAATTAAAAACTCTAGCAAGGAAATCCATGGAATCCAACAGGAAGATAAATCTGATCTAGCTCAAAAAATTGAACTTGTCAACCTAATTTCTAACATACTCAAGAGATCCCCCGAAATTCTACAAATACTTAATAATCTTAAAAATGCAGATGACGATAACGCTAAAACTTTTCTCCTTGTTGAAGCTTTGCTTGACAAGAAATAATTTTTATATTCCCCTCTATAAACATCCTTAATTTCCTTTTAATTATACATAAATTTTTAATTTTACAATATTTTTCTCCTTTTAAAATACCATTTGCAATTCCAATTCCATTGAATATTTTTCCTATAACCCACTTTTAATCTAGAATCAATGCTCACTCCCAACTCCCATTCCATTGGTAGGCTCGGCTCTCCTAGTCTGCCCTCTTCCACCCCATTGGTCCCTGCATCCGAAACTCCGCCCACTTCCATCAACCAAGTCGCAACACAAGGCCAATGACAACACCAGACAGAGGACGGAGGAATCAGTAAATTGATTCCAGTTCCTTGTACAAAAGCAGCAAGCAGCAGCACTGATAACAACAACGGAGACCACGCACCTGCGAGCTCCACGACCTCACGAATTATCATGAGCGTATCTAGCGATAACATGGAACTTTCGCCGACAAAATCTGATCAAGTTTCCGCCTGCGAGAAACTCAGAGATACCGTCACAGGTATCTCAGCCCTACATTCATCGATTTACGGGATGGACGGACGTTCTCCCAGCCCAAGAAATTCATTCATGGACATATACCTCTCGAACAACCAGGCCATGATCAGGAGAAAGGAGGAGTTGGTAAGTGAGCTTCAAACCCTCCCGCCATGTACTATCCCTGACTGCCAGGACCATAAAATTCCCTCTACCTCGGTAGAAGAGGAAATTTGTTTCGCTCCCCCCTCCTGATATTGAAAATAAGATTAAAACTAACAGTAAATCAAAGAAAAAACTTAGCAAAAAGCGAAAACAGAAAGGTAAGGATTCTACGGAAGAGTTTATCTTTCCCAAAAAGACGGCCAGACCGATCTCTCCTACCATGACCCAGGACCCCATTGAAACAAATAATAGTTTCTCTGACTTAGAGCAGGATGTCGAACATCCTCCCCCGACTGAAAAAGTAACTACCGAAGTAGTTACACCTAAAATTACTCCCCCCCACCCTATAATGCTCAAAATTAAAGAAAACTTTAGAGAACAAATTAAATGTATCTCAGATAATTTTCCCAACCTTCGTAATAGAATCGTAAACGACGTTGTTAAAATGTTTTCCAATGATCACGAGGAATATAGAAAGTTAAAACACTTCCTTGAGGCGAATAAAAAAAAATGATTTTGAATTTTACATTCTAAAAAGACAAAAAGAAAAACCAATTAAAGCCGTTATTAAAGGCCTCCCTAATTCTTCCAATATAACTGACATTACTAACGATTTAAAAGATATAGGATTTAAAATTGACAGCTGCACGCAATTAATTTCTAAACGCACTAAAAAATCCCTTCCATATTTTCTAATAATTCTCCCAAGAAATGAGATTTTCGATATTAAAAAACTGGGTTATTTGCAGGTGAAAGTTGAGGGTTACCTCGTTAGAGGAATAACCCAATGCTTCAACTGCAATAACTTCTATCACACAGCCGCGAATTGTTATATGCGACCAAGATGCCTTAAATGCGGCAAAGACCACGCAACTAGAAATTGTCATATCAAAGAGCGACAACAAAACCCGTTTTGTATTAACTGCCAGGACTTCGGTCACTCGGCGTGTTATACAAAATGCCCCAAATTCCCCCAACCTAAAAAAGGCGCAGCCTTTTCCAACCCGATAGCGAGAAAAAACTTTTCCAGTAAATGGACAAAAGAGGGAATTTCCTTCGCTAACGTTGTTAGCGGAGAAATCCCCAGCCAGACCCCTACCAAAATCGAAAATCAAACTGTAAATGAAAAGGAAAACTCTTCCAGTGAATTCCTTACCCAAGAAACTAACAGTTCGGATTTTCTCAAGTTTTGGAACTAATTAATACAATCTCTAATTTAGTTAAGAAAAACCCCAAAATTCTCGACCTACTTTCAAAATTCAAAACTGCAAAATCAGACGAAGAAAAAAAACCTGTCTTCTGGCAGAAGCAATCATGAACAATATTTAAATACTTAAATCCCCCTTTTCATATTTTTAATACTTATTCTCTCCCCTTAAAATTTTTAAAAATTCTCTCAATTTATTCAAAGTTTTCCTTCCAAATTTTAAATTTATTTTCTATCTCAAAGTACATGACTTAACTTTTAACAAGCTCACTTCCATCCTCCAATCAAAGATCACCTCCATAGCCAACGCCTCCTGCACTACTATTGGTTCTCCGCTCCCGAAGCCACGCCTCACTCTCCAAAGCCAAGATCGCAAAACCAAGAACATCAGAATTCCCGATAGAGGCATTTACTAATTCCATTTCCGTGGAGTTTTCCATTGTCATGTCCAAATCGTGATGTAGGTAAAAATCTGAAAGAATGGGGCGTAAAGAGCTGTACTAAATACAGCTCAGGTCTAAAGTAGCCAGCGCCCTATCCTTTAAGCTCTGAAAAGAGCTATAGGAACGCCTGATTGATTTCTATTTAGACCTGGTGTGCAATGTGGGATATAGTACGGAGCGTATAGAAGACGCAACCGTACTCGAGCTCGCCAAGAAGGGGGCTCGAGTACGGTTGCGTCTTCTATACGCTCCGTACTATATCCCACATTGCACACCAGGTCTAAATAGAAATCACAATCAGGCGTTCCTATACTCCTTCACTGACCAACTGCGAAAGGCTGCAACTGGTCAATCAGGACTTGAAAAAATTTTCGATCATGCTGAGCAACGTCTCACACACCATCGAATGCATTGCGCGCATTACCTCTGATGACGATCCGGACCTGGCTGCCCTGTACTCCCGACAGGCCTACTTTGATGAAAGACAGCAACAAGCCTTAGGTGAGTTGAGTTCTCTTCCTCGTTGCGATACCCCTGGTTGTCGAGTTCACTCTACCCCTTGTAATTCTCCCACTAAAAATAAAACCGAAGAGTTCCCTGAACTCCCTAAGAAAATCAGTTCTAAAAGAAAGGAAAGCGAAGATGGTTTCATCTCGCCTACTGCTAAACAAACCTTTAAAAGACAACAAATAGAATTCAGAAATTTTGAAATAGATGTAAATAATAGATTTGAAAAAATTAATGAAAACGACGAGAATATAGCAGGAACTTCTCAAAACACAATTAATTTCGCGCCCTCCAAAACAACTGAAGCAGATAAAACTAGCTCCCTTCCACCCCCGGTCTTTCTTAATCTCGAAAAAAACTACATGGAACAACTCAAAACACTTAACGAAATCATCCCCACACTCCGTAGCAAAAAAACCGGAACTTTAATTAAGCTCTACACCAACAACTCACACGATTACGAACTCCTTCAAAACTCCGTAGAAAAACTAAAATACCAATTTTTCACCATAAAACCTAAACACGAACGACCTATTAAAGTCGTTGTTAAAGGACTTCCTACGAACACTGAAACAAGAGACATACATGAAAATTTAATAGAACTCGGATTCACCGTTGATAAAGTCACCCAACTTGTTGGGAAAATAACAAAACAACCCCTACCAGTTTTCCTTATCAATTTACCCAGAAATATTCATAATTTAAAAATCTTTCATCTCACACTACTCTGCTACTTAACTGTAAGAGTCGAAGGGTACGACGGCAAAGGGGTAACCCAATGCTACTCGTGCAATAAATTCCACCACACAGCCGAGAACTGTCACTTTACACCCCGCTGCCTCAAATGCGGAGAGGCTCATCAAACACGCGAATGTGCCATTAAAAAACTCGAAAAAACATACTGCATCAATTGTCATGTGTACGGACACATGGCAAATTACTCTAAATGTCCCCTCTACCCAAAGCCCCGCAAAGGCACCAACATAACTCCCAATAACTATGCCACAGCTTTAGACAATTTAATAAGCCCAAATACCTCTTTTGCACAGGCCGTCAGTAAATCGACAAATAACTCTAGAAATCCTCAACAGATGGCAGCACCCTCCAACGCACGCAGAAATCCTGCTATATTCTCTCAGAAACAAACCAATCAAATTGTAACTCCAACCCCCACGACTAATAATATTTCTAATGAAAATAATTCTCCACAAAATATTATCCTTCAAACCCTACAACAAACTATCCAAGCTTTAACTCTCTTAACTCAGCAAGTTTCAAACCTTAATTTTAACAACCCAGCCCCCAAGCCTAAGAAAAATAAAAGTAAGCTTACTAAAAAAGAATTGCAAGCCTTATTAGAGGCTCTTATTGATGATGACGATGATTAGACACAATTTGATTGGTTTAAACCTCTGTTCATGGAATGCAAACGGCATATAAAATAAAATTATGGAATTTAAAATTTTCGTAGAGAAGTACTCTCCCGATTTAATTCTTGTTCAGGAAACACATCTGAGACCTAAACACAACATAAATATTCCAAATTACATCTGCTACCGCAATGACAGAGACACGGGCGAGAGAGCGCGCGGCGGTACTCTAATTCTCATCAGGCGCAATTTTCCCCACTCCCCCACTCCAGCAAATCGAGGTTACGATCGTAGTTCTCACCCCACCCAACTTCAATCCTATTTCTATTGCATCCGTTTACGTTCCGCCTAAATCGGACGAGAGACTGTTCACTCTGGATTTTGAACAGCTCCTTCAGACCAACAGTAACTGTGATTTTTGGCGACTTAAACGCCACACACAACGAGTGGAACTGCTTAGTCAACTCGACGAGAGGAAAGCAATTAAAGACGTTCACGGATACACTCAATTTAACTATTGCGTATCCCAATTCCCCCACCCGCTTCGGCCACGGGACTTCTAATACTCTTGATAATGCCGTCATAAATAACTTTAATTTCCCCTTCACCATTGACTCCATTCCGAAGCTTTCCTCTGATCATAATCCAGTTTTCCTTAATTTCTCATTTACTTCGCCTATACATCAAGACAACGCTCGAGCAGTGACCACCTGTTGGTCTGACTTTCGCAATAATTTAAAAACTCAGTTCGATTGTCCGATTTTTCGGGCATTCCAAACCCAAATGTGCTGGAAGATAAAATTTCTTTTCTCACCGCCGCCATTTGCTCCGCCCACCAAGCGTCTAAGCCAATAGAAAACAAGAAACACTCCTTCACTCCAAACCACATACACGAACTCATTTACATCAAAAATAAAGCAAAAAGATTGTACAATCGCACCTTAAATTCAATACACAGAACTAGTTATTACAAAGCACAAGCTAATCTAAAAAAAGCACTCAAAAAACATTCACAACAATCCTGGCAAACTAGACTTGAATCACTCAACACAACAGACAACAGCCTTTGGCAGAGTCAGAAGTTTTTTCGTAAAAAACGCTCCTCCATTCCTAATCTCATTAGCTCTTCTGGTCCCGCTTGCAGCGACGATCAGATAGCTAACCTTCTTGCAATAACCCTCAAAGATAACTTTACTGAATGAGTGAGTGAGTGAGTGAATTTTGGGGTTATTGGCGCAAGAGCCAATTTTGGCTAAACTGCGCCAAACATTTGTTAAAACGTTAAAAGTTAAAAAAAAATTTTACCAGAAATATTATAAAATCTTAAAATTTATAGATATAAAAGTTAATAACGAAGATGTTAAAATACAGATTGGTGGGGAGAATTCCCCAACAAGTTGGACAGGTATTGAAAAAAAAAAGTTATTTTCTGTGTTTCGTTGGAGTTAAAAGTAATTGTCCCTTGCAATAGGTCTTACCATTTTCTTTCACGTAATCGGGATTTGATTCGATTTCATCTTCCACGTCGTAGACAATCATTTCTTCCTCATCCGATGTAGACTCATCAGATGCCGGTTTTTTAGGTCTATGAGGATTCATCTTAATGTCTACTATTGCTTCCTTCATTTTTTTTAGTAATTCCTTTTTTCTCTTCCTTGAGCGTGCTTTTACTAGTTTCTTGGCATCCTGTACTTTATAAGAATCAGAGGGTGGTGGAATAACGGACTGGGATGAGGAAGATGCAGCAGAGATAGATAAACTATTAGAAGTGGTGGGAGTAGTATCTATTACAGAATTAGGAGGTGGAGATTGTGAAGGAGATGCAACTGTAACAGAAGATGTGGATGGTACGAGTTCTGCCTGAGTTGATGTAGAAGATTTAATAACTTCAGGGATTGAGGGAGACATAATAGGTTTCGAAATGGTTATTAATGGTTGTAGTAATTTTAAAGGTGGGCATACTATTTTTGTAATCGTTTCATCAGTTTGTGAGGAATTATTAACAGTTATGGATTTGGCAACTTGAGCGTAAGTTTGAGATGGTTGTGGAGTTATAAATTTTCGGGCTTCAATATAGGATATGTTTCTGTTGGTTTTTATTGTTTGGATCTCTTTCTCTATTTTCCATTTGGGACACAATTTTGAATCAGCGGAATGAGGCTGTGAACAATTGACGCATTTCTGCTCTAGAGTGCAATCTGATGACGCATGTCCAACAGATGCACATCTAGAGCACGTCAATTGTCCTCGGCAGGCAGTTTGAGAGTGTCCGAACCTCTGGCACTTGAAACAGCGCAGAGGGTTCGGAATGTACGGGCGAATTTTGCAATTAATATATCCAGCTTTAATTGAAGTAGGTAAATTCGGGCTATTAAAAGTTAAAATTACATGTTTGGTTGGAATTATAGATGTGTCTTTTTTAATTGTTATTCTTCTGACCTGAATAACACCCTGATCAGAAAACCCATCAAGGATTTCCGCATCAGTAGTGGTCAACAGGTCAGGTTCAGAAATGACACCTCGACAAGAGTTAAGGGACTTATGTGGAATTACAAAAACAGGACAATCGAGAAAGGATTTCGCTAGAAGAAAAGACTTTGTTTGTAGAGCAGAATTTGTTTCAATCAGTAGATCCCCGGAACGCAATCGTTTAACTGATTTCGGTTCACCACCTATTCCTACGAGAGCTTTTTTGTATTAAAAGGGCGATTTCTTCCCCATTTCATTATGTTCAAGTGAAAGTAGTAAAAATCTGGTAGTCAGTGAAATTTTGTCAATGTTGAGAGTTCGGTTTACATGAGCATCATGAGGTGGGTTGGGGGTTTTAAAAAATGCGTTTTGAGTTTTTTCTTTATTTTGAATTATTTTGATTTTTTATTTTTAGAAAGGAGGAGGAGAATCCCTTTTGATTTTCAGAGGACCAGTTTGGTAGGGCTAGCCCTAGATTCAGCTACCAGTAGTGGCCTCGGGAGAGCCCCCCGCTCTGCAATGCAGGACCCCATCCAGGCACCACCTGGAACTACAAGACAGGCGGGATTATACACCAGCTGATAGAGCAGCCAGGACATGCTGGTTAGGCTGTCCCGGGCTCCTGTACTATCTGGCGGCCTGAGACGCAAAACTCAGCTTTTCTCCTGTACCCTCTACATGGCCGCTTCCTCCAAGACCTCACCTCACTAGTCCAAAGGTCCTCAAAAGTTCAAAACCCCGCTCCAAGTGCCAGTTTTTCCAGGGAGCAGTCCGTTGTGTCATCATACCAAGAGTGAAAAAACATCAGACACAACTTCATTCCACTCAGTCCTGGTCTGCCACAGGACTTCGTGGCAGAAAAATAAAGATAAGTTGAACATAAAAAAAGCAATAATCGAACATTAAAGAAGCAACAAAAGTAAAATATGGAAAGAAATATAAAACCAAATGAAAAAAAGAACATAGTATAAAATGGAAACCATAAAACGGTAGTAAAAAATATCAAGTTTTTACCAGAAAAAAAAACAAAGATGGAACAAAGTATATTGTTGAGTGTAGATCTGTGGTCTGGACGTGAAAAGAAGAAAAGAGAAACTGGAATGGCAAGAAAGAGGGCCGAAAATAGAGAAGGATCACTAGGGTTCCCCGGGTTCGTGAAGCCCGTGTTTACCAAAGGCAGTAAACCCCTAGGGAGAAGGAAAAGATCACTAGGGCACCTCGGGAGCGTGAAACCCGTACTCACCTAAAGGAGGTGAGCCCCCTGAGGGGATAACTTTACTGAAAACGAAAGGCCTAATTGTGATTATCCTATTGATAACATGATTACTAATACTCTTGAAAATTTTTTCTCTCACCCCCCACCCCTCCCCATTACCCCTACTGATCCAGATGAAGTTCTCAACTATATTAAAACTCTTTCTAACAATAAAGCCCCAGGTAAAGACAATATTACTAATAAAATGGTCAAGCATTTCCCTCTTAAAATTATTCTGCTTTTAACTTTTTTAATCAATAAAATTCTTCTTTTAAGACATTTTCCAAATAACTGGAAAATAGCCCTAGTTTTCCCGATTAAAAAGCAAGGTAAAAATAGCAAGTCTCCGTCGAGCTACAGACCCATTTCCCTCTTAAGTATTCTCAGTAAGATTACGGAGCACATTACTCTTAATATAGACTACGTAACTTTACGGATAGTATTAATTACATAAATCCTAATCAATATGGATTCACCAGGCACCTCTCCACCTATCACCCTCTACTCAGATTGACTGAAAAAATCACTTCTGGATTTCAGAGGGGCAGGTCCACTGGAGCTGTCTTTCTCGACATTCAGAAGGCTTTTGACAGAGTCTGGGTGAGTGGTCTCATTTACAAACTTATTATTAACAATTTCCCCCCGCACTAATTCATTTAATTAATTCCTATCTTGTCAATAGGTCTTTTCAAGTTATAGTCAATAACACTCTTTCTCGCACCGTTTTTATCAAAAACAGTGTCACTCAAGGAAGCCTCCTCGGTCCCATTCTTTTCAACATCTATATTAATGATATTCCTTCTCATCCACTAACTATGACTAACATTTATGCGGATGACACTTGCATTTCGGCCACATACAAAAATCACCTCACAATTACTAAAGCACTTAATGCACACCTATTATTACTAGAAGAATTCTTCAATACATGGAAAATTAAAATAAACGTAGACAAAACAGTCGCAGTACTCTTCACCAGGAGAAGAAAGCCATGCACACCGCCTACTCTGTATTCCACACCACTACACTGGTCTCAGAGCACTAAATACCTAGGACTTGTCTTAGAGAAAAATCTCACCTGGAAACAACACATCTTACACGCGCGTGACAAATTCCGGAACGCAATGCGATCCCTTTATCCCTTAATTTGCCGGAATTCTCATTTAAATATTTACAATAAGGTACTTCTCTACACTGCCGTCCTGCGGCCCATCCTCGCGTATGGATGTCCTGTGTGGGGCTATGCAGCCAATTCTAATATAAAACTATTAGATAACGCACAAAATGCATTAATTAGAAATATCACTAGAGCCTATAGGTATAATAGAAATAGAAATATTTATAAAGTTCTCAATATTCCTACATTTAAAGCTCATAAAAAATTAGGTCAAAAATTCTTTGACAATCTTCCTAATATCAATAACGTCAACATTCAAAATCTAGAGAACTACGATCCTAATTTCTATAAAAAGAGACCCAGAAGAATCTTACTGGACTCTTATAATCCTCCATAACATTAATTCCCGGTCATTCCCATGTGGCGAATGACCACCCTTGCTAAATTTTATTATTTTTTTTTCTTAACTTTTTACTTCTTAGTTCAATTGTTAATTTTATTTAATTTTAATTTCAATTCAATTACCCACACAGGCACCCACTTTTGTTCCCAACTTTAATTTCTTAATTACATACTCGACACCAGGCGCAGCGAATAGAGTTCTCGCTCACCGACTCCTGACGACCAATAGCAGACGAGCTTCTTGTCTGCTTGCACGAATTTGGACTTGATTTTTTCTGAGACCGCCGAAATCACCAGTTCGCCCCGCCCACTGTCTCCTTCCACGTCCACCAATAAGGAAACACGAACTCAAAAGCAGGCCAACCAACATCAAGCGCCCAATACGTTAAGTATGGACGGACATTCCAGCCCTGAACCTCGTTCGAGCAGGTCGCAAAATGGAACAGCTGGTCGAAGACCAAAGCGTTAGTATGGAAGACAATGAGTCCTTCCCCCCTCTACTCACTGATGATGAACGGTGCTTGACTCTTCATGCGCTTGAAAAAGAAATCAACATTTACTCCACAAGGAAAGGTTACATCACGTCCATGCTTGACGTTGAAAAGAACTCTTACAACCCTTCGGAGGAAACTATAAACTAAAACTGCTAAAAACACCCATATGAAAGGGTACTTTAAAATCGAAGCTGAAACCGAGGATCATCATCGCGAAATTACCGCTTATCTAACAGAAAAAAGCGTAGGTTACTAAGTCATAAATCCCCCAGAAAACAGGCCTCTCAAGTTGGTCATCAAGGGTCTTAACGAAGATGTTGAACCTGAGGACGTTAAAAATGATTTAATTTCTAAAGGAATCAAAATCGAAAAAGTTGCGCAATGAAAGAAATTCGCAACCAAAGCCAGACTTCCGCACTTTTTAATAGAGATCACCCGTGGCAATAATGTCAATGATATCTATCAAGTACGGAGTGTTCTCTATATGCAAATTAAACTTGACCCTTTTCGAAAAAGTAATAGAGTAACACAGTGTTACAATTGTAACAACTTCCATCACGCGAGCCAGAATTGTTTCATGAAAACTCGTTGCCTAAAATGTGGTGAAAACCACAGGACAGTAGAATGCAGCATCAAAGAAAAAATAGAGAATCCACTGTGCATAAACTGTAATACCAATGGCCACATGGCCTCTTCAACCGAATGCCCTCTCTTCCCCAAACCCAGAAACGGTACAGGGAAAACCGCAGCTGAAAATCGTAAAAGAAATGAAAATAATAAAAATTCCTTAATTATCACCGGTTTGAGCTTCGCACAAGCCTTAAATCCTAATAAAAGCCAACAGACGGCGACACGAGGGAATGCCTCCTCGGCGTCAAACCAGAGCAAGGAAACTACTCCAACCAAAAAAAATGATAAAAATAAAAACTTTAATAAAGAAACAGTTAACAATAACCAAAATGAATCTAATGAGTTTGGTTTCCTCCAAGCCATTATGGAAATACAATCTATTTTTAATCTTTTTCCGTCGCTCTTAAGCGAAATGAAAAAATCTTTTAACTATACAAATCCCGCAGACAAACTCAATTGTCTGCTTAAAGGAGTTTGCTCCTCTCTCTCTACTTTAAGTGTTAATGATGGATAAGTCTTTTTTCGGACTCTCAATTTTCTCCTGGGTGAGTGAGTGAGTGAATGTTGGAGTTATTGGCGCAAGAGCCATTTTTGGCTAAACTGCGCCAGACATTCGTAAAAACATTAAAAGTATAAAATAACCAAAAGGTTTGATAAAATTACAATTTAAAAAAGGTAAAATCTCACATTTTAAGTATAAAAATAATTTTCAAATTAAGAATACAGAGATAAGCGGGGGAAGTCCCCACGAAATCTGATTAATATTAAAAAAGGGTTATCTTCTGCTTCTGGTTGGAGTTAAAGGCAATGATCCCTTGAAAAATGTCTTCCCATCTTTTCTTACATAATCAGGGTTCGATTCGATTGCATCTTCGTCCACGTCGTATACAATCATATCCTCTTCATCAGTAGAATATTCCACTGGAGCCGGCTTGCTAGGTCTGTGTTGAGCCATTTTTATATCAATTATTGATTTAAGTACTTTTTTCCTTTTTCTATCCCGAAATTTTGACTTTTTTTTCAAATTCTGTGTTGAAGATGCAGAAGGGGGTTGAATACTGGAGTTGGATGTAGAAGCGGATATGATTGATGAAGATGGTTCGATAGGTGTGAACATATTACTGGTGGTGGAAAGTAGAGTATCAGACACAGGTATAAGGTGCGGAGGATCTGATATTGTAGCTGCTATAGAAGATGTGGAAAGTAAGAGGTCTGCCTGAGTGGCAGACGACAATGTGGAAACTGAATTCGACTTATCTGGCTGCGGAACGGATAGTAAAGGTTGAAGTAATTGCAAAGGCGGGCATTTAATTTGTGTAATATTTTCGTCCGTTTGGGTTGTACTGGTAACAGTTGAAGGTTTGGCAACTTGGGCGTAAGATTGGGATAACTGTGGTGCTATTAATTTTCGGGCTTCAAGGTATGAAATATTTCTATTGGTTTTAATGGCTTGAATCTCTTTTTCAGTTTTCCATTTAGGACACTGTTTTAAGTCAGAGGAGTGAGGCTGTGAACAATTGACGCATTTCTGCGCAAGACTGCAATCTGCGGAAGAATGTCCAACAGATGCACATCTTGAGCACGTCAATTGTCCTCTGCAGGCAGTTTGAGAGTGTCCGAACCTCTGGCACTTGAAACAGCGCAGAGGATTCGGAATGTATGGACGGATTTTACAGTTTAAATAACCAGCTTTAATTGTTTGAGGTAGTGTGGGGCTGCTAAAAGTTAAAATTAAGTGTTTAGTCGGTATAATAGTTGTATCCTTTTTTATTGTTATTCTTCTGACCTGAATGACCCCCTGATTGGAGAATCCTTCAAGGATTTCCGCTTCAGAGGTGGCCAAAAGGTCAGGTTCAGAGATGACTCCACGGGATGTGTTTAATGATTTATGTGGAATGATATTCACAGGTGAATTGAGAAATGTTTTCGCAAGTAGGAAGGACTTTGTCTGCGTAGAAGAACTGGTTTCAACAAGTAGATCACCGGATCGCAATCTTTTAACCGATTTCGGCTCTCCACCTATTCCCTTCAGAGCTTTATGTATTGTAAATGGTAATTGAACAGACATGGCATTGTTAGGCAAGGAAATTAACAAAAATCTTACACGTTGAGCAGATTCGTCGATTGAAAGGTTGGGCAATACAAGGCCTTGACCCTGGCACAGCAAA
This sequence comes from Trichonephila clavipes, assembly GCA_019973935.1. Lineage (NCBI taxonomy): Eukaryota > Metazoa > Arthropoda > Arachnida > Araneae > Nephilidae > Trichonephila > Trichonephila clavipes. Next base: position 74,582 of record BMAU01002169.1, on the reverse strand, counting down.
CTTGGATCCATATGAGTAGAGAAATAAACTTCATTCTGGTGTGCCTCCACCCACCACGGAGTCCAACAAGGGAGGCAGTGTGCCGGTCATCTGGCAAAACCAGGCACGGCGCTTACCTGAAGTACACCCAGAATATAATGCTACAGCAACAGGGCGAGGATCCAACGGGTAAACCCGACACCCCTTATCTGCAGCACTAACCCTACAGCAGTGTCTCTTCGGGGACTCCGAAGAGAGGTACCACCAGCCGATTGACAGGAGCGGGCTCACTAATGCCTCCCGTCTACAGCGAAGCGTGGGCCAAAGGTAATCCCAGGACACCATTTTCCTCCTTACGGGACGCCGCACACGGCAAACATGCGGGTCGGAAACCAACGGTGTTAGTCAAAAACAAATAAAGCAACACAAATCAAAAGATTCAAAGAAATATACGAAAAACAAACTAAATGAACGGAACACAAGATGTAAATCAAAATATGTTAATAAAAAATAGGAAGTTTTTTCAGTGGAAAAAACTAAATTTGAACAATGTTAATTTAGTAAAATGGGCTGTGGTCTTGACCGGAAAAGAAGAAAAGGGAAATTTGGATGGCAAGATAAAGGGCCGAAAATAGAGAAGGTTCACTAGGGTTCCCCGGGTTCGTGAAGCCCGTGTTTACCAAAGACAGTAAACCCCTAGGGAGAAGGAAAAGATCACTAGGGCACCTCGGGAGCGTGAAACCCGTACTCACCTAAAGAAGGTGAGCCCCCTGAGGGGTCAATTTTCTCCTGGAACGCGGACGGAGTGGGATCGCGTATTGTTGAGATACGCGATTTCATAGATAAGCACTCCCCTGATATCTTTTTAATCCAAGAAACACACCTGAGACCAGAGCATTCTTTTAAAGTTCCTAATTATAACTGTTACAGGAACGACAGGACCCACCCTTGCCAGGGGCTGGGTGGGTCCTGTCCTAATTAAAAATTTCATTTCCCACTATCACGTCCCCACCCCGCCCCTTTTTACAGGTGTCGAGGCAACGCTGATCACTATTACCCCTATAGACTACGACCCTATTCTTGTAGGCTCGATTTACATCCCGCCTATCAACAATTATTTCAGAAACCTTGGTGCCGCCCTCGACACCATTTTTAATTTTAACAGTAAAACTATTCTTGTGGGAGATTTTAACGCAAAGCACACCTCGTGGGGTTGCCATTGTAGCGACACCAGAGGAAATAGATAGCTATTATTAACAATATAATTATACATAGATGTTCTTGCACCCCCCCTACAAGGTATGGAACAAATTCCGCATCTATAATTGATTATGCACTCATTAAAAATTTAAATTGGCCATGTAATATCAGTTCTATCCCCGAGCTCAGCTCGGATCACAATCCGATAAAACTTCACTTTCCCAGAACTTCCAAATTTGAACTCCCCACCCCAATTGAATACAACCTGGAGCAATTTTAACATTAATTTAGCGAGAATTGAAAATCTCTATCTCCACACGGCCCGCTCCCCCTCTGAGATAGAAATGGAAGTAAGAGATCTCACCAGTGAGATTCTCACCGCACACGGAAATGCCTCTAAGCCAGTGACCCATTTGGAAGTCCCATTCGTGCAGGGTGAGCTAAAACACCTCTTCAAGGAGAGGAACCGAGCCAGAAAAATCTGGCAATTCACCAGACACCCACAAGACAAAACTACACTAAACAGACTTCAAAACGCCATTAAAAGAAAAGTAAATCTTTATAGACAACAGGTATGGGAGGAACACCTCACCTCTCTGGACACTGAAGACGGTTCCCTTTAGGGTACCGCCAAAGCGTTCAGAAGGAAGGCCACCCCGATTTCAGCCCTTAACGGCCCGACCGGTACAACTCTCAGCGACACATAAAACAGAATTAATTGCTCAGTCGCTAGAGAGTCAATTTCAATTAAATGACATTCAGAACCCACACAAAGACGAATACATTACAAACACTGTTTTTTTTTTTTTTTTTAATGCATACTTCACTGCTAATACTAACAATACTGAACAAATACCTCCCGCTCTTCCATCGGAGTGAGTGAGTGAGTGAATTTAGGGTTAATGGCGCAAGAGCCAAACCTGGCTATACTGCGCCAAACATTCGTTAAAATATTAAAATGTTTAATAAAATGTGTAAAGAGACTGAAAAAACGGTAAAAGTTCAAATCACGTATGACTTGTTTTCAAATAAGAAAAGCAAACAAGTCAGACAAGATCTAAAAACAAAAGTATTAAAAAAAAATCAGTAAAAATTTTATTTTAAAAAAGTTGAAACAGTTCATGTCAATAAAAATATAGTCACTTTTTATATTTCGTAGGGGTTATACATGTATATTTCGCAATATCCTTTTTTGATTATCCTATAGTACTGCCATTTTTCGGAGATTCTATCTCTTCTCCCATGTCGTATACAATAGTGTCTTCCTCGTCTGTTGTATATTCCACAGAAGCTGGCTTTCTGGGTCTATGTTGAGCCATCTTAATCTCAAATACTGTGTCCTTCATTTTTTTCAGTATTTCTTTTTTTCGTTTTCTCGCTCGGACTTTTGAGATTTTCTTGGTATCCTGTATATTAGATGCAGAGGGTGGTTGAATAACGGAGTGGGACGAGGAAGTGGGTATGATTGGGGAAGAAGTTCCAATAGAGGTAAACATATCATTAGTGGAAGGTGCGTTAGAAGATGTGGAAGATAAGAGGTCTGCCTGAGTGGCAGAGACGACAATGCATTAACTGAATTTGACTTGTCAGGCTGCGGAACGGATAGTAAAGGTTGAAGTAATTGCAAAGGCGGGCATTTAATGTGTGTAATATTTTCGTCCGTTTGGGTTGTACTGGTAAAAGTTGAAGGTTTGGCAACTTGGGCGTAAGTTTGGGATAACTGCGGTGCTATTAATTTTCGGGCTTCAAGGTATGAAATATTTCTATTGGTTTTAATGGCTTGAATTTCTTTTTCAGCTTTCCATTTAAGACACTGTTTTGAGTCAGAGGAGTGAGGCCGTGAACAATTGACGCATTTCTGCGCAAGACTGCAATCTGCGGAGTGAGTGAGTGAATGTGGGGTTTTAAGGCGCAAGAGCCAAACCTGGCTATACTGCGCCAAACATTTGTTAAAAGAGTATAAAACCATGTAAAAGACATGAAAAATACAATTACATAAAAAGAAATTTGATATATGTGCATGCCTGCATGCACATATAAAAAATAAAGTTAAAGTTAAAACATTTTAAAAAGTCAAATGAAATATAAAAATCCAATTCTTCTGATAAAAGCAAATAAATTTTGGTGGGGAGATTCCCCCACCAAGTCAGATAAGGTTAAAACAGATTGATGAAAAAAGGTCATGCGATGAGTATTAAAAACGGGACAATCTATTAAAATGTGATGAACAGTGTAAGAGACATGGCATGAAGGACATTCAGGAGCACGTTCTCCAAACAACAAATGCCTGTGTGTGAAGCGAGTATGGCCAATGCGAAGACGAGTCAATTTGACATCAGTTCTTCGCATTGGCATCACAGGCCACGCTCCTATGACAGGTTTCACGGAGTGCAGTTTGTTATCCAACTGCTGACTCCATGATTCCTGCCACATCTTAAAAATATGATGCATGATGACGCGCTTCATATCCGATAGCGGAACAGCTAGCGGCAGATGCGTCGTCGCCGACTTTGCCGCGCTGTCCGCTTGCTCGTTGCCTATGATTCCTACGTGACTTGGTAGCCAGCAAAACACGATATCGAAACCCTTGCTGTAGAGTCGACACGTAAGGTCGAGTATTGTACATACCACTGGATGGCAGCGATCGTGGTAGTTTTCAAGCGCTTCGAGTACACTCATGCTGTCAGTATAGATGCAGTATTTACGGGGCATAGTGGAGTCGATTAATTGAAGTGCACGGTAAATGGCGACAGCTTCGGCAGTGAAAATGCTGCAAGAAGTGTCGAGCCTATAACCGTGCATAATATCTTCAATCACGACTCCTCAGCCAACGTAATCTGCACGTTTCGAACCATCAGTGTAGATGGCCGAATAACGACTATACTGACTGCGGTGGTAGGCGAAGACGCGTTGAAAGACGACAGGCGCTACAGTGGATTTACTATAAGTGGCAAAAAGGGTTGATATAATGGAACCGTGGCGTATTCCAAGGTTGGAATAGGAAAAGGTTCCTTTGCTGGATACGCACGTTAGGTAGGTCGAGTTCAGAAATATGAAGCTTCATCCTATCCATAAACGGCCGGATGTTAGACGGCCGTGCATCATAAAGTCTCTTCATGCTGGTACTCATATACACATTCTGCAGAGGATGTGAAGGCACGGACAAGATCTTAAAATAAAACGCAAGAGACAGCTTCCTCCGTCGAAGATCTAGAGGAAGCTGATGACAGTTAACATAGAGACTCTGCACCGGTGATGTGCGAAACGCAACCGAGCAGATTCTCAGTGCCATATGGTGGACGGGGTCAAGTTTTTGCAGAGTAGAGTTGCACGCTGATCCGTATGCAACACATCTGTAGTCGATGCGAGAGAGTACGATTGCCTGATACACTCGGAGTAATGATGTTCTATCCGCCCCCCAAGAGGTGTTTGACAACACCTTCAAGAGGTTTAAAGACTTTTCACACCTCTTCCGCAAATGTAAAATATGCGGAAGGAAAGTGAGCCGGCGGTCGAAAATTACTCCGAGGAATCGTACGTCGGGAACTACGGGAATTTGTATATCACGGATGCGTATTTCGGGGTCGGGATGAATACCCCGTTTGCGGCAAAAGTGTACGCAGCAACTCTTGCTCGCAGAAATACTATGACCGTTGTTGTCGCAACATTTTACAATGTTGTTGACGGCAGTTTGCAACTGCCGTTCAATCAGGCGCATGTCCGAACCTTCACAACTGATCTGTAGATCGTCCACGTATAGTGAAGCCTGTATAGAGGGCGATAAAATACTGAAGATGGATGAAATATGACAAATAAAAAGGGTGACACTCAAAATACTCCCCTGAGGAACTCCCTCAGCTTGGGTAAAAGCAGCAGAAAGAGTGCCAGCCAGTCTCACTCTAAAAGTACGAAGTTTTAAAAAATTTTGAATAAAAGTAGGCAAATTGCCTCTTAATTAAAAATTAAATAAAGTGCAAAGTATCCCATAGCGCCAAGTACGATCATATGCCTTCTCGATATCGAAAAAATAGAAACTAAATGATTCCTCCGGACAAAAGCGTTTCTGATTTTGTTTTCTAGCGTAATAATATTGTCGAGAGTGCATCTTCCTTTACGGAAGCCACTCTGAAACAGAGGAATGCATTTGTTCTTTTCTAACTGGTAAACGAGACGGGCATTGACCATACGTTCTAGTGTCTTACAAAGGCAGCTCGTGAGTGCTATCGGTCGATAGCTGAGAGGGTTCTTAGGATCTTTTCCAGGTTTTAAAATGGGGATCACTATGGCTTCTTGCCATTGAGTAGGATACACCTGCTCCCTCCATATTCGGTTGAATAGGTAAAGGAGACTTACTAGTGAATCCTCGCTCAAATGGCGAAGCAATACATAGGATATTCCATCAGGACCTGGACTAGTATTGTGGGCCGATGATAAGGCTCTCTTCTATTCAAACATGTCAAAGTCACAGTTATATTGTAAAGGTTGTCGGCACCTGAAGTTGATAGGTGTCCGCTTTAAACGATTCTTAGTCGCCTGGAATGCAGGGCTATATGAATCGGAGTTGGACACACTAGCAAATGTTTTGCCAATCAAGTTGGCCACATCTAAAGGTGACGAATACAAAGCAGTAGAAGTTTCCAATATCGGAATGTTAAAATCCCGATAAAGGCCATTCGCTGCTTTGACCTTTCTCCATAACTGTTGACTGGTAGTTGACGATGTGATTGAAAACACATATTGGATCCAAGATTCTCTCTGGCATTGACGACGTATTCTACGAGCTAACGCTTTCGCACGTTTGAACGCTATGAGATTATCAGTGGTGGGGTACCTCCTGAAAATACCCCACCTCCTGCTTTGTTCCTTTTTGGCTTTTTGGCAGGAAGCGTTCCACCATGGTTTGCACAGCTTTCGAGGGGAATTGGATGTTTTGGGAATGGCTGCATCAGCAGCATTCCGAATAGCTTCAGTGACATGGAAAACTGCTTCATCAACTTCCCTGTTCTGAACCATTGTGCCCGAGATAATCGCTAACCGTGTGAATTTATCCCAGTCTGCGCGATGAAAATGATAAGTGGGGGGACGAAAACGTGTCCCCGCACCATTAACATGAGACTAGGAGAGGGAAATGATCGCTGTTGTGCAGATCGTTTGCAACCTCGAAATTCAACATCGGTAGCAGAGTTGGCGAACAGATGGCTAGATCGAGGGAGTGAAATGTCCTCGTGGGTGCATGGAAATAAGTTTTCTCGTCGTTGTTGAGCAGACAGAGACAGTGATCCGAGATCAACTGTTCAATCTGTCGCAAACGAGAGTTTGTATCATCATGCCCCCACAGAGGGCTGTGTCCATTAAAGTCACCGAGCAAAATAAAAGGAGCTGGCAATTGGCTGACTAATTGATTCAAATCCACTTGTGGCACAACATCTTTAGGTGGTAGATAAACACAGCAGACTGTGACTAAAGAACGGAGGTGAATCCGTACAGCCACAGCCTGTAAAGATGTTTGCATTGTGACGATATGACTGGGATACAGATGGGACGTAAAAAGGCATACACCTCCGTTTGGAGACGTATCGCCATCTACATCCCGTCGTACACAATTATAACCACGTACTCGCATTGTCATGGTGCTCTTCAGAAAAGTCTCCTGAAGAGCAACACATGCGGGCTGGTACGTGGATATGATGGATTTGAGATCATCGAGTCTAGTCCGCAAACCACGGCAGTTCCAGGAAATGAAGGAGGTCATTATTGTGCTGCACTCGCTCTTCCTCTGGAGCTAGAAGTCGAAGGGCCCGATTGAATATCCATTAGATCTTTATCATCTTCGGAGTGAGTGAATTTGGTGTTTTATGGCGCAAGAGCCAAAATTGGCTATACTGCGCCACACGTTTGTCAAAATTATAAAAACATGGTAAAAATACACATAAAAAATACAAGGACATAAAAATAATTATATATGTGCATGCCAGCATGCACATATATAAAAAATAAAGTTAAAGTTAAAACATTTTAAAAAGTCAAATTAAATATGAAAATCCAATTCTTCTGATAAAAGCAAATAGATTTTGGTGGGGAGATTCCCCCACCAAGTCAGATAAGGTTAAAACAGATTGATGAAAAAAGGTCATGCGATGAGTATTAAAAACGGGACAATCTATTAAAATGTGATGAACAGTGTAAGAGACATGGCATGAAGGACATTCAGGAGCACGTTCTCCAAACAACAAATGCCTGTGTGTGAAGCGAGTATTTGACATCAGTTCTTCGCATTGGCATCACAGGCCATGCTCCTATGACAGGTTTCACAGAGTGCAGTTTGTTATCCAACTGCTGACTCCATGATTCCTGCCAGATCTTAAAAATATGATGCATGATGACGCGCTTCATATCCGATAGCGGAACAGCTAGCGGCAGATTATCATCTTCGGAACAATCACCGGTCAAAGTGTCGTCCTCTATTTTTCGGTGGAAGTCTCTGGATAATTTTTTAGGGATCCTAGTTAAATGGGGTTTTAGATCCCTTTGACGAGCCCTTCGGCTATTTGGTTTTCTCGGCGAATCGCTCTCAGTCCTTTGAATTTTTTTTTCACCGGAGATGGTGATTTGCTAATTGGCTTAGCAATCACCTTCGTTCTAGGGGGTGAAATGTGTTTAGATGGAACAATTACCTCCGGTTCAGTGGGTGTTGATGAAACCGAGATGTTGTCTTTTTTAGAGTCACATTGGATACACTTATCCGATGTGCTCTTGCGGGTTGCACTAGCATAACTCTTACCAGAGACCGGCGTGCGTGACAAAACAACACGCCGTGCCTCTGGGTAGGAAATTTTCTCTTTTATTTTGACAGCTGTGATCTCCTATTCCGTAATCCAAGTAGGACAGGAGCGTGAATACGCCGGATGCTCACCTTTACAGTTTAAACACTGCTCCTTCTTCTTACAATCTGCGCTGTCGTGGACCGATTCCCCGCAACGAGGGCAGGTAGGCTGGCCCCGACAGACGTTCTTAGAGTGGCCGTATCGTTGGCACTGAAAGCAGCGCAGCGGATTTGGGATGTACGGTCGAACTGGGCATCGTATGTAGGCCATTTTAACGGTCTGTGGGAGGTCAGGCGTAGAAAGGTCAGGATGAGGTGCTTTGTGTTCAGCACCTGTCCATCCCGCCTTATCGTGATACGCCTGACATCACAGACTTTTTGGGCCTTCATATTTTCTTTTATTTCCTCAGTCGACACGTTTAAGAAATCCGCTGGCGAAATTACGCCACGCGAAAAATTTAAAGTACTATGAGGAGCCACGGTAAGGTCTAAATGAGCAAGCTTTTGGAGTTTTATAAGGGCTGTCGCTTGATTCGAAGATGACACTTCGAGGAACAAGTCCCCAGAGCGCATCTTACGAATTGATTTGACTTCCCCTATACTGCCAGTTATAGCTTTCTCAATTAGAAACGGTGAGATGTTAGTAAAGGTGTCAGGAGTTCGGAGAATAAAAAAACGAAATGAACCAGAAAATTCAAAATGGTGCTCCACTGAAGGAGATTTCCTGCTGGGTTCCATAAGTGTATTTTTGTGTTCATTCCAGTACGCCTCCACCCACCATGGAGCCCAACAAGGGGAGGCAGCCCGCCGGTCATCTGACATGCGTCAGGCACGGCACTTACCTCAGAGGTGGTACTGGAGTATAGTAGTACAGGTTCGGGATGTGATCCGCCAGTTCACCCAGGGCACCCCTAACTGCAATACTAACCCTAAAGCAACCGTCTTTGGTATTCCAAAAGAACCCGTATTGGAATCCGCAGAACTAATCACCAGCCGATTGACAGGAGCGGGCTCACTCCTGCCTCCCGTCTACGGAGAAGCATGGGCCAAAGGGCACGCAACAGGAACCCCAGACTCCACTTTCCCCCGGTACGGGTCGCCGCACACGGCAAACATGCGAGTCAGACTCAAAAACCAGTCTTAACATTTCGTAATTTAAAACAAAAGAATTTTATTTTTCAAATACCCCAAAGAAATAAACCAAAAGTAAAATAGTAGAAATAATTAAACTCAAAATATCCCAAATAAAATTAACCATACAAAACAACCCCTAACTGAACTAAATATAACGTTAAATATGGACCTGTAACTTAAACTCTAACTAAACAAATATTTTTTGGGGTTTTTCTTTCTTTTCAAAATTCACTCGGGTACCTCGGGGACGTGGCCTCCCGTACTCACCCGAAAGTGAGCCCCTGAGGTGGAAAAGAAGGAAAGGGAAATTGGAATGGCAAGAAAAAGGGCCGAAAATAGAGAAGGATCACTAGGGTTCCCCGGGTTCGTGAAGCCCGTGTTTACCAAAGACAGTAAACCCCTAGGGAGAAGGAAAAAATCACTAGGGCACCTCGGGAGCGTAAAACCCGTACTCACCTAAAGAAGGTGAGCCCCTGAGGGGCTGCAATCTGCGGAAGAATGTCCAACAGATGCACATCTTGAGCACGTCAATTGCCCACGGCAGGCTATTTGTGAGTGTCCGAACCTCTGACACTTGAAGCAGCACAGAGGAGTCGGAATGTAGGCACGAATATTACAGTTTAGATAACCAGCTTTGACAGTGGTAGGTAGTTTCGGGCTATTGAACGTAAGAATTAAATGTTTTGTCGGAATGATATTCGAATCTTTTTTTATTGTTATTCGCCTGACTTGAATCACACCCTGATCAGAAAAACCTTCAAGTATTTCCGATTCAGGAGTGCTCAACAAGTCAGGTTCAGAAATGACACCTCTGCATGAGTTAGAGTTTTATGAGGACTTACATTTACCGGTGAATTTAGAAAAGTTTTGGCGAGAAGAAACGACTTTGTTTGCAAATCAGATATGGTTTCTATAAGCAGATCCCCGGACCTTAATCTTTTGATAGATTTCGGTTTACCACCTATACCTAATATAGCCTTGTGAATTGCGAAAGGCGATTTATTTGACATTTCTTTATTCGGCAGGAAAATCAGTAAAAATCTCGAATGAGCAGCAATTTTATCTACGGTGAGTGTGGGTAATACGAGGCCTTTACCCGGGCACAGCATATTCGGATCCATAAATACGCGTAAAAAACTTCGTCCTGGCGTGCCTCCACCCACCACGGAGTCCTACAAGGGAGGCAGTGTGCGGTCATCTGGCAAAAAACCAGGCACGGCGCTTACCTGAAGTACACCCAGAATATAATGCTACAGCATCAGGGCGAGGATCCAACGGGTAAACCCGACACCCCTTATCTGCAGCACTAACCCTACAGCAGTGTCTCTTCGGGGACTCCGAAGAGAGGTACCACCAGCCGATTGACAGGAGCGGGCTCACTAATGCCTCCCGTCTACAGCGAAGCGTGGGCCAAAGGTAATCCCAGGACACCATTTTCCTCCTTACGGACGCCGCCACACGCAAACATGCGGGTCGGAAAACCAACGGTGTTAGTCAAAAACAAATAAAGCAACACAAATCAAAAGATTCAAAGAAATATACGAAAAACAAACTAAATGAACGGAACACAAGATGTAAATCAAAATATGTTAATAAAAAATAGGAAGTTTTTTCAGTGGAAAAAACTAAATTTGAACAATGTTAATTTAGTAAAATGGGCTGTGGTCTTGACCGGAAAAGAAGAAAAGGGAAATTTGGATGGCAAGATAAAGGGCCGAAAATAGAGAAGGTTCACTAGGGTTCCCCGGGTTCGTGAAGCCCGTGTTTACCAAAGACAGTAAACCCCTAGGGAGAAGGAAAAGATAACTAGGGCACCTCGGGAGCGTGAAACCCGTACTCACCTAAAGAAGGTGAGCCCCCTGAGGGGCTCTTCCATCGGAAGTCATCTTCTATATTAAAAAGATTAAAGTTCGTAAATGTCCCGGAAGAGACGGAATTACTAACAAAATGCTTAAAAACCTTCCAATTATAACTATTTTTAAAATCACTAACATAATTAACAATACGCTTAACCTCAGATACTTTCCGAGTGCCTGGAAGACTGCAGTAGTGGTCCCGATTCTCAAACCTGGGAAAGATCCCACGTTAGCGGAATCCCACCGACCTATATCTTTACTTCCCATTTTAAGTAAACTGGCGGAAAAAATATTTTCCACTAGATTAAATGATTTCCTTGAAACCAACAAGATCCTCATTCCGGAGCAGCACGGGTTCCGTCCTCGTCTCTCCACTACTCATCAATTACTCCGAGTTGTTGAGTATATCAAGGAAGGAAACAACATGGGTCAGTGCACAGCTGCAGTGTTCCTAGACATACAGAAAGCATTTGACAGAGTATGGCATACAGGCCTACTCTTCAAACTAATTAACTATAACATTCCTACTCCACTAATCCTGCTTTTAAAATCCTACATTAGTAATAGAAGTTTCACTGTCAAAATTAACCGCACTTATTCTCAAACTAGATCCATCAGTGCCGGAGTTGCCCAAGGGTCAATTCTAGGCCCTGTTTTATTCAATCTTTATGTAAACGATATTCTAAAAAGTACTAAAACCATGCTCTGTATGTATGCAGATGATACAGCTATACTAAGCAAACACAAAAACCTCAACACCCTCGTTGAGAACATCAATGAACACCTGGCTCACCTTGAGATCTGGTTCTCCGTTTGGAAAATCGCGCTCAACAGCTCAAAAACAGAGGCAGTTATCTTCTCGCAAAGAGTCCCACCCCCTGAAATCACTCTTCAAAACCAAAGAATCCCCTGGTCTCATCACACCAAATATCTTGGTGTATACCTTGATAAAACTCTCACTTTCCGACAACACATCACACAAATTAGAACTAAGTTTAAAAATGTAACGCATAAATATTACTCACTTATCTGCCGCAAGTCTAATTTAAGTAGACGTAATAAACTGCTTATTTACACTCTGATCTTAAAACCTCTCTTAACTTACGCCGCACCAGTCTGGGGTCATGCAGCAAGAACCAATATAAATTTACTTGAAAGCTCTCAAAACGTAATCATTCGACAGATTCTCGATGCCCATTGGTATATGAGAAATGTCGATCTTAGAAGAAACTTTAACATTCCTACTATTAGACAGACTATCCGTAAAATCTCCACTAACTTCTTTAATACAGTAGATGAGCATGACTGCCCATCTATTCAAGATATTCCTAATTATTACTCCCATTTTTCTGTTAGAAGGCCAAGAGATGTCTTGGTCAACCCCGATTTTGATTAATTTTTTTATTAAAATTTTTCGTTTCATCTCAAAACTTTAATTTTTTCTCTCCCTGCGATCCAACTCTGTTGAATCGTAGGAGCGCTCTGATTGGTTCGAAAATCGAAAATTAGATGAAGCGGGCGACAGCGAAAACAAAGCGCTTTTGCCCAGAATCCCGGAGAAAGGGTGAAATAGAAAAACCGTTATCAGAGCAATGCCCCCGGAGGGGTCAAAAGACGAAAGTGAAACGCAACGGAACGAAAACAACAAGTGACGTCACGAAGCGATGACTGAAAGAGCGCAGGAAGGAATGTGGCCCGAGGGCAACGACCTGTACACTGAAGAACCAAGAGGGGAAAACGACGATTCGCTTTTCAATTGATCCCAAGTTTCGAGAGAAAAAATGCAAAGGCGTTTGAATGTAGTGGAGTGTTTGAATTAAGTATTTATGTTGTGTTTAAGGCGGTTTTAAAGGCAAAAGCCACTTTGTCATTTTATATGCAAAGTTTAATTTAGTGTGAGGAGAAGTGAAGAGTGTTTGTGCTCTAATAATTGGGTTTTCGTGATTTTGGATGGAAGTAAAAATATTCCTAGAGACTAGTGATGTAGTTATCAATCGGCTCCATATGTAGGTCGTGGTGTATTACGTCATTCCTAACGTACCAAGGCGCGTTAGTGATGATGCGTAATATTTTATTCTGGATGACTTGAATTCGTTTTATGTGGGTCGGTGCTGCTGCAGCCCAAATTGAACTGCCATACGTTAGAATTGGGCGCAGAGTTTGCTTGTATAAGATGATTTTATTTTCTAGGGATAGTGGTGAGCTTCTCCCAATAAGAGAGATAGCTAACGCAATTCTACCCCAGAATTTATCTGAAAGATAGTCAATATGTTTTTTGTATGTTAGACCACTATCGAGATGTAAGCCCAAGTAACGTACAACAGGGACCCATTGAACGTTGTTTTCGAAAAGTGTCAATTCAGTTTGGGGGGCGATGACTCCCCATTTTCTGAATACAATGGCTTGTGATTTTTCAACATTTATTGCTATTCTCCAGTCTGTTAACCATTCCTCAAGTGTGTCTAGATATTTTTGCATTGCTTTAATGGTGTATTTGAGTTGGACACCCTGAGTGAGCGCCGCAGAATCGTCTGCAAATAAACAAGTACTGACGGTGGGGTGACCTGGAAAATCGTGTGTGAATATGTTTTATAAGTACGGGGATAGTACCGAACCCTACGGGGTACCACTGCGACAAATAACCGTTTCAGAGAAAGTGTTATTTACACGAACCCGAAAGGTTCTGTTGTGTAAATAATTGTGTATAATTCTGATTAGATATGCAGGGAATTTGAGTTGTATCATTTTGTAGGTGAGACCATCATGCCACATCTTATCGAATGCCCTTTTGACATCCAAAAAGACACCGACGGTGTATAATTTGCTTGCGAAGCCTTCATTAATGATATTTGTTACTCGTATTAATTGGTGTGACGTTGAATGGCCCTCCCGGAACCCGCATTGTTCCGGGCGAATGCAATCTATGGCTTTGCAGTGCTCTTTAATTCTGTGTAGAATGATTCTTTCGAATATCTTAGCAGTGCAATTGAGTAAACTGATGGGCCTAAAACCTTGTGTAAATTTATGATTTTTTGGCAACATGACTACATTAGCTATTTTCCACTGTGTAGGTAAGTGACTATTTATGAGGGTGTGAGTGAGTGAGTGTGGGGTTTAATGGCACAAGAGCCAATTTTGGCTATGCTGCGCCAAACATTTGTTAAGAAACTTATGATTTTTAAAATATTTTATAAAATATATCACACTACACTCTAAAAAATTAAAATACAAATTACTTAAAACCGTCTTCAATGATCCAAAGAAACAAAATTTGGTGGGGAATTCCCCACCAAGTCAGACCATATCTTAAAATAAAAGCATTGAAAAAGACAAAGTTTAGTTTAAAACAAGATTAGATAATACATGGTATAAAATTATTCTCTATAGTTCCTGTATCGGGATGGAGTTAACGCACGTAAATAACCTTCAGGAAGAATGAAAGGATCTTGCTCAAGTTCTTCCTCCACCACGTCGTAAGTTATCATATCCTCGTCATCAGTTGTTATTTCTGTAGGTGTTGCACTTCGATAACTATGTGGAACCCTTTTTATTTCGATATCTGGTTTCGGTATTTTTGAGCGTTTTCTTCTAATTCTTGATTTTCGTTTTACAATTTGTTGGGCTTCAGCTGCATTAGAATGGTCATTATTGGAGTCATTATGGACAGACACAGGAAAGTTTTCAGTAGAAACCGTGGATGTAGTGGTGGTCGTTTCAAGAACAGAGCATGCTGTGGATGAGGAAGATGCAGCAGAGATAGATAAACTATTAGAAGTGGTGGGAGCAGTATCTATTACAGAATTAGGAATTTGAGATTTTGAAGGCGATGCAACTGTAACAGAAGATGTGGAGGTTACGAGTTCTGCCTGAGTTGATGTAGAAGATTTAATAACTGCAGGGACTGAGGGAGACATAAAAGGTTTCGAAATGGTTATTAATGGTTGTAGTAATTTTAAAGGTGGGCATACTATTTTTGTAATCGTTTCATCAGTTTGTGAGGAACAATTAACAGTTATGGATTTGGCAACTTGAGCGTAAGTTTGAGATGGTTGTGGGGTTGTAAATTTTCGGGCTTCAATATAGGATATGTTTCTGTTGGTTTTAATTGTTTGTATCTCTTTCTCTATTTTCCATTTGGGACATAATTTTGAATCAGCGGAATGAGGCTGTGAACAATTGACGCATTTCTGCTTTAGAGTGCAATCTGATGACGCATGTCCAACAGATGCACATCTAGAGCACGTCAATTGTCCTCGGCAGGCAGTTTGAGAGTGTCCGAACCTCTGGCACTTGAAACAGCGCAGAGGGTTTGGAATGTACGGGCGAATTTTGCAATTAAGATATCCAGCTTTAATTGAAGTAGGTAAATTCGGGCTATTAAAAGTTAAAATTACATGTTTGGTTGGAATTATAGATGTGTCTTTTTTAATTGTTATTCTTCTGACCTGAATAACACCCTGACCAGAAAACCCATCAAGGATTTCCGCATCAGTAGTGGTCAACAGGTCAGGTTCAGAAATGACACCTCGACAAGAGTTAAGGGACTTATGTGGAACTACAGAAACAGGACAATCTAGAAAGGATTTCGCTAGAAGAAAAGACTTTGTTTGTAGAGCAGAATTTGTTTCAATCAGTAGATCCCCGGAACGCAATCGTTTAACTGATTTCGGTTCACCACCTATTCCTACGAGAGCTTTTTGTATTAAAAAGGGCGATTTCTTCCCCATTTCATTATGTTCAAGTGAAAGTAGTAAAAATCTGGCAGTCAGAGAAATTTTGTCAATGTTGAGAGTTCAGTTTACATGAGCATCATGAGGTGGGTTGGGGGTTTTAAAAAATGCGTTTTGAGTTTTTTCTTTATTTTGACTTATTTTGATTTTTTTTTTTTAGAAAGGAGGAGGAGAATCCCTTTTGATTTTCAGAGGACCAGTTTGGTAGGGCTAGCCCTAGATTCAGCAACCAGTAGTGGCCTCGGGAGAGCCCCCCGCTCTGCAATGCAGGACCCCATCCAGGCACAACCTGGAACTATAAGACAGGCGGGATTATACACCAGCTGAGAGAGCAGGCATGCTGGTTAGGCAGTCCCGGGCTCCTGTACTATCTGCCGGCCTGAGACGCAAAACTCAGCTTTTCTCCTGTACCCTCTACATGGCCGCCTCCTCCAAGACACCACCTCACTAGTCCAAAGGTCCTCAAAAGTTCAAAACCCCGCTCCAAGTGCCAGTTTTTCCAGGGAGCAGTCCGTTGTGTCATCATACCAAGAGTGAAAAAACATCAGACAACTTCATTCCACTCAGTCCTGGTCTGCCACAGGACTTCGTGGCAGAAAAATAAAGATAATAAGTTGAACACAAAAAAAGCAATAATCGAACATTAAAGAAGCAACAAAATCAAAATATGGAAAGAAATATAAGAAAATCAAATGAAAAAAGAACATAGTATAAAATGGAAACCATAAAACGGTAGTAAAAAATATCAAGTTTTTTACCAGAAAAAAACAAAGATGGAACAAAGTATATTGTTGAGTGTAGATCTGTGGTCTGGACGTGAAAAGAAGAAAAGGGAAACTGGAATGGCAAGAAAGAGGGCCGAAAATAGAGAAGGATCACTAGGGTTCCCCGGGTTCGTGAAGCCCGTGTTTACCAAAGGCAGTAAACCCCTAGGGAGAAGGAAAAGATCACTAGGGCACCTCGGGAGCGTGAAACCCGTACTCACCCAAAGGAGGTGAGCCCCCTGAGGGAGACTATTTATGAGGCATCTGTTGAAAATTTTTGTTAAATGTCTGATAGCATTAATAGGAAGATATTTAAATGCAATATTAGGAATTTGATCGCGACCGGGGGACTTCCTATTTGGTAGTTTTTTAATGATGCCTCGGACTTCTAAGGGAGAAGTGAGGGGAGGTGTAAGTGTAATGAAGTCATCGAAATAGTTATTAACTAAGCTTTCAACTTCTTCAATCTTATCGTCACTGTAGGGTTCTGCATTTTCCTGAAAAGTGACTTCGAGGGTGTCTTTAAAAGCCTCCGCTTTTTCGAAATCAGAGTAGGCCATACCACTCGGACCATGGAGAGGTGGAATGACTATATGTTTTTAGTGTTTTTTAGTGATTCTCTTATGCAATTGATAAAGAGAATTGTCCTCAACATTTAACGTGGAAAGAAAATTTTTCCAGGTCCTGTTTTTGTGTTCATTGATTTCTATCCTAATCTGCCTGACGAGAGCATTAACTTCCCTTTTATAAGGGGGGTATCTAGTGTTATTCCAAAGTTTTCGGAATCTGTTTTTTGTTTTAATGAGCTCTCGAATGTTTATAGGAAGGCGGAAGTGTGTAGTTTTAATTACTCTAGTGGAAGTGGAAGTATTTATAGCATCAGAGACAATGTTGCTGAAATTTTGAACGGCCTGGTCCAAATTATCTATCGTCGGATTACCTTGCATGTTGTAAAAAAGAATTTCTTGAAACTTAATCCAGTGAGTAGTTTTAAGAGTTTGAAGTAATGGTGGTAAGTGAGCATTAATGACGAAATCAAAAATAACTGGATTGTGGTCACTGCTAAGTTCATTAATAGTAAAAACATTAGAGTGTGAGAAATTAGCTGCAAAGCCGATGTCAATGACAGTGCTTGGAGCGTTGTGATTGAAATGTGTTGGAGTGTCTGGTGCGATAATATCAATAGCTGAGCTAATAGCCCAATTGCTAAGGATAGTACCGTTAGCATTGCCCCTCCCTGGGTTCCAACTCGTATGTTTAGCATTAAAATCGCCGAAGAGAAAGGTTTTGTTATTGTGTCTGAGAATAGCGTCGAGATCCGTGACATTAATGGAGCCGTGTGGATGTTTGTAGATACACGCCATAGTGACTTTCGTGTAGTTACCTATTTGAATGATAACGGTTGTGTTTTCGAATGTGTTTGATGTACTAACGATGGCGTGTGTGTGTGTGTGTGTGGTGCTTGATAGAATTCTTGACAAAGATAGCAGTGCCGCTGCCTCTGTGTGTGAGTCGATCACTTCTGTGACAAGTGTAGTTTGGAATGCGCATTCGGTCCGGAGGACGAAGATGTGTTTCTTGTATCCCAATTATGTCGGGGTTATGAAAATTAATGCTTTCTTGAAGCTCATCTAAATTTTTCTTAATGCCGTTTGCATTCCAACTGTAAACCCTGAGACTATTACTGTTAAATGCACTGAATGTTAATGTTTTTTATTTTGTTGATGAAAAGAGATCATAGATCCCCACTGTAGCATCATTTGACCCATTTGTTCCATAATAGCATTGGCATCAAATGTGTTCGTCTCCTTCTTGTTCTGAGCCACTGCCGAAGCATAGGTTTTTGCATGTTGGTGTGGTGTGGCTTTCTGGGCGCGCGCCTTGGCTTTCTCCGTCCAGATGTTGTTGTTGGGTTTGTTTTTCTGTTGTTTTCTGTTAACAGGGTTGCTGGGGCATCCTGAAAAATTTGCCGGATGAGGTCCACCGCAGTTTGCACATTTAGCTGGGGACTTTGTTGATTTTTTGCATTCTGCGGTGAGATGGCCGCCGCTGCATTTCAAACATTTTGGCGCTCTATTACAGAGACGCGAGTGGTGGTAAAACTCCTGACAGCGATAACACTGAGGAGGCATTGAAGATCCCTTCAAAGGTTCAACCACGACTCGGAAAAAACCTATGTTTGTAACATGGAAAATTTCCTTATTTTCTTGTGTGCGCTTGAGGACTACCAAGAAAAGTGGCATGTTTGTATTCTTTTTCCTATTCCTAAGAATAGAAATATGGTCGGCGTCGAAGCCAAAACCTTTGAGCTCCGTGGCTATCTCTTTCTGATCATAGTCAGTTGGTAGCCCTCTGATAACAGCCTTGAGCTGTTTGTTGTCGGCCATCTCAAATGTATGTGACCTCATTTTCTTTTGAGCAAGATAAGATTGGAGCTTGCGGTGCTCAAGGTGGGTTTTGGGAAAACACGAAGTTTTCCATTCTCGAATCGCCCCTCGAGTGTGGAACCTAAATAATTGCCCAATGTGGTGAGCAATTCGGTAGTATTGTTGCTTGCATCGATGACGATGGAAGCAATTTTCTTTATTCGAGAAACGACGGAAAATCCTTCGTCCTCTGTGTCAGTGAGGTTTCCCTTGCCAACGGCAGAATCTCGCGAGGGCGGGGGGGGTTACCTTCGTTTTTCTGTGTCCGAATTGCTCGAATCGGAATCAGACTCCTCTCCCATCGACGCCGAGAGGTTTCCCTCTTCAACGGTGGAAGGTGGAGGGGGTGTTGTGGTGCCGGAGCCGACACTCCCAGAGGCGCGTTGTTTTTTCCCTGTTGTGCCTGGCACGGGAGAAACCGCAGTGCGCTTATTCCTAATCCTCTTCTTCGCTTTCGAAGGAGAGGGTGGAGTGAGGAACTTTTTCTCGTTGAGCACTTTGATTTGCTCGATGTAGTCTTTAAACTCGCGGTTTTGAAGTCTAATAGACTTCCGCGAGACTTTCAGTGCAACGTATTGCACTTCGCTAATAAGCCGTAGCTTTTGAACGTCGTCTAGTGCTCCGTCTGTCTTTCTGACTGTGTCGATTATTTCCTCTAATGCATCAATGAGATTCGCATTCGGAGCATGTCGCGGTGTTTTCTAACTGATCATACGCCTTTGTGACGTCGAAACAGAGAGGATCAATAGTGAAAAGCATACTCACCAATGTAGCCGCCACATCTGTCCTGGAAACGGACACTTCCGTTGTAGAATCTAGGAATTGGAAAAAAATATGAAAAAATCAAAAAAGTAGGAAAATAAATCCTACGAAAGGACGATGAATGTCCTGACTACATGAAAAAGGCCAAGAAAAAACCTAAATCATAAACACAAGGTCGATTGATATGGATAAAAAACAATCCGACTGGGGGAAAACGCTTGGAAAAGAGGGGTCGCAGTCTAGGGCAGAAAAACTGCGTGTGGAGTCTACGAAGACAAGAAGCAGAATGAAATTGATGATTTAATTTTCTCCGGCTCTCCCCACTGGACTTGCTCCTCCCCATTTATTATTTCACAGCCCGAAGGGCAGCCAATCTGAGTCAATTATCACTTTACCAGCATCCAATCAGAGAGCAGCCTCTAAGTTCTCAGCCATGCCAAAAAACTTTGAACATCTCCCATCCTGATGAAGCACGTTTGCCACGCCTCCCTGATCCCATCGACCAACCAATCCCCGCCATGCCACAAAGCAGAATGAATAACTCCACTTTCGCTAAGCCCAACATCAAAACTAACCAGATAAGGGATTGAGGACTGTGTTACAGTCCAGATGCCCAAAAAACAATCGTCTAATCCACAGGCAACATTCACTATTCTTGTTCCGGGACGGAGGAACGCTTCGCGTTCCATGTCCCATTAAATCATACACAGCCTATAAGTTTAGGCTTCTTCTACTGTCATGAAGTGAGGGGGGTGGAACCGGCTCAGAGAACCAGTTGAAGAAACGACAACTGAAGCATCAGCTGACTGTCAGAAGGGGAGTGTGGATCGGGGGAAGTTCCACGCGCGGTGAAACAGGCAAAGGGAAAAAAAATTCTCACGAGACAGTGGCCCGCAAGAGATCTCCCTCTACCGAATTGGATGCGTCATCTATACGCCCCAATTCATAATACTACGTACACATACCGCTCTCACCTCACTATTATCTGGCTACAGCACTTTTCAGTGCTATCTGGGTAGACAGATAATTAGTATTTTCTCCCTATATTGCTCTCTTGGATACACGACACGGATATGGCACTCGACAACCAAACTGATATGGATTTCACCCCGCAATCTCCTCTTTCAACCGCATCGAACGGTACTGCTCCCACACCATGCGAGGAGCCCACCTCGATGAAGATCTATTTAAGACGTCTCCAGATAATACGCAACGAAAAAGAAAGGACTGCTTTTGCAACGTCTGAATCAACACTGCGCTGCTGCTAATTTTATTATTCCTCAGCAGTGCGGTTTTCGACCCAAGTGCGCGACAGTTCATCAACTGCTCAGAGTAACGGAGTTGATTCATAGTGGCTTCGCCAAGCACGAGGCCACGGGTATACTTTTTCTGGACATAGCAAAAGCCTTTGATAAAATTTGGCATGATGGCTTATTAATCAAGCTCATACGACTTGACTTCCTCCCCCTGATCAAGTCCATTCATAGTTTTTCTCTCCGATCGTACATTCCGAGTGAGAGTAGATAAAACGCTCTCCTCGCCTCGACCAATCAGAAGCGGCCTTCCGCAAGGAAGTCTAAATTCGCCTCTGTTATTCACTCTGTACGTTTCGGACGTCGTGGAGTCATGACGTCGACTACGGACTGGTGAGTGAGTGAGTGTATTGTTTTATGGCGCAAGAGCCAATTTTGGCTAAACTGCGCCAAACAACTTTTTAAGCATTAAAAGTATAAAATTAGTAAAAAATGGTGATGGGTAAAATAGTAAGATCTCATTAAAAATTGGTAAAAGCGAAAGGTAATAAATTTTGGTGGGGTTTTCCCCACCAAGTTAAAAAAAAAAATGTTTAGTTCCTAACCAAGTTATTTAAAATAGAATGTTACCACTTGATGTTGCTAAAACGGTTTTTTTATTGGAGTATCAAAGTTGTATTTAATAAATGAATGATTTGGTTTATTAACCATCTCTCCCTTATAGGTGAAGCCATTCATATTTAAAATATATTGTGGATTCGGCTCAGGTTCATCTTCCACGTCATATATTATCATGTCCTCCTCATCCGTTGTGTACTCAGTAGGTCCAGATTTTCGAGGTCTATGAGGGGCCGTCTTAATTTCTATTTTTGGTTTTATAGTGTTGGATTGGTTTTTTGGGGGACGTTTCTTTCTACGGGGCTTTGAGGTTTGATTTGCATCCTGGGATGCAGCGGGCATGGTACCGGACACAGTGGTGGTCGGTTCAAGAACAGATACATTATTAGATGTGGTGGGTGAGTGAGTGAGTGAGTTTTGGGGTTATTGGCGCAAGAGCCAATTTTGGCTAAACTGCGCCAAACATTTGTTAAAAACTTTAAAAGTTTATAATACTTCTGGTAAAAAAAAAATTTAAAATCTTAAAATTTACATATATTTCTATTAACTTTTATAGACGTAAAAATACCGATTGGTGGGGAGAATTCCCCACCAAGTTGGACAGGTATTGAAAAAAAAAAAGTTATTTTCTGTGTTTCGTTGGAGTTAAAAGTAATTGTCCCTTGTAATAGGTCTTACCATTTTCTTTCACGTAATCGGGATTGGATTCAATTTCATCTTCCACGTCGTAAACAATCATTTCTTCCTCATCCGTTGTACTCATCAGAGGCCGGTTTTTTAGGTCTATGAGGATTCATTTTTATGTCTATTATTGCTTCTTTCATTTTTTTCAGTAATTCTTTTTTTCTTTTCCTCGATCGTGCTTTTGCGAGTTTCTTGGCATCCTGTACGGTATTAGAATCAGAGGGTGGTGGAATAACGGACTGTGATGAGGAAGTTGGTATGATTGAGGAAGATGATTCAAGAGGGGTGACCATATTCTTGGAAGGAGCATCAGTACATGTAGGAATAGGTGGTTGAGACTCAGAGTTACTAGTGGATATTGAAGAGGTGGACGGCAAGAGTTGAGCTTGGTGGAAGATGATGATGTAGAAACATCAGGAGTAGATATGGATAAATTTTTTTCGTATCGTGGATGAAAGGAGTTGAAGTAATTCCAAAGGTGGACATTTAATTTTCGTTATATTTTCATCTGTTTGAGTAGAACTGGTTTTATTAGAGGATTTAGCAGCTTGAGAATAAGTGTGAGACGTTTGTGGGACTATTAATTTTCGGGCTTCTACATATGTTATATTGTTATTAGTTTTAATTGCTTGAATTTCCTTTTCAGTTTTCCATTTAGGACAAAGTTTGGAATCGGCGGTATGAATCTGTGAACAGTTAATGCATTTTGGTTCTAGGGTACAATCTGTAGAAGAATGCCCTACAGCTGCACACCTAGAACATGTGAGTTGTCCGCGGCAGGAATTTTGAGAATGACCGAACCTCTGGCACTTAAAGCAGCGCAGAGGATTCGGTATATAAGGGCGAATTTTACAGTTTAGGTAACCGGCTTTAATTGTTGTGGGTAGTTTAGGTCTATTAAAGGTTAGAATCAAGTGTTTTGTTGGAATGACCGAATTATCTTTTTTTATTGTTATTCTTCTGACCTGGATCACACCCTGATCAGAAAATCCATCGAGGATTTCTGCGTCTGGGGTGATCAACAGATCAGATTCTGAAATGACACCTCTGCAGGAATTAAGCGTTTTGTGCGGACTTATGGTTATTGGAGAATCTAAAAAGGATTTGGCAAGTAAAAAAGATTTAGTCTGTAGAGCAGAATTTGTTTCTATGAGTAAATCACCGGATCGTAAGCGTTTGACAGAGTTAGGTTCGCCACCTATTCCTATTAATGCTTTGTGGATAGCGAAAGGCGATTGTTTCGACATATCATTGTTTGAGAAGGACAATATTAAAAATCTGGTATTAGCAGCAATTTCATTAACGTTAGATCTAGGCAACACGGGTTCCTTATCAAGGCATGGACGTAAAGAATCAATGACCTGATCATCCTGAGTTGAGTACGGTAGAATGGGGGTTTTAATAGATGCGTTTTGAATTTTTTTCTTATATTTACTTATTTTGAGTTTTTTTTTGGAAAGGAGGAGGAGAATTCCTTTTGATTTTCAGAGGACCAGTTTGGCAGGGCTTGCCCTAGAGTCAGCAACCAGTAGTGGCCTCGGAAGAGCCCCCCGCTCTGCAACGCAGGACCCCATCCAGGCACCACCTGGAACTACAAGACAGGCGGGATTATACACCAGCTGATAGAGCAAGCATGCTGGTTAGGCAGTCCCGGGCTCCTGTACTATCTGCCGGCCTGAGACGCAAAACTCAGCTTTTCTCCTGTACCCTCTACATGGCCGCCTCCTCCAAGACCCCACCTCACTAGTCCACAGGTCCTCAAAATTTCAAAACCCCGCTCAAAGTGCCAGTTTTCCCAGGGAGCAGTCCGTTGTGTCATCATACCAATAGTGAAAACCCATCAGACACAACTTCATTCCACTCAGTCCTGGTCTGTCACAGGACTTCGTGGCAGAAAAATAAAGATAAGAAGTGGAACACAAAAAAAGCAAGAATCGAACATAAAAGAAGCAACAAAATCAAAATATTGAAAGAAATGTAAGCAAATCAAATGAAAAGAACGTAACATAAAATGTAAACCATAATACGGTAGTAAAAAAAAAAATCAAATTATTTACCAGAAAAAACAAAGATGGAATAATGTTCATTGATGAATGTAGATCTGTGGTCTGGACGTGAAAAGAAGAAAAGGAAAATTGGAATGGCAAGAAAGAGGGCCGAAAATAGAGAAGGATCACTAGGGTTCCCCGGGTTCGTGAAGCCCGTGTTTACCAAAGACAGTAAACCCCTAGGGAGAAGGAAAAGATCACTGGGGTACCTCGAGAGCGTGAAACCCTCACTCACCTAAAGGAGGTGAGCGCTCTGAGGGGCCTGATACACTCGGAGTAAGGATGTTCTATCCGCCCCCCAAGAGGTGTTTGACAACACCTTCAAGAGGTTTAGACTTTTCACACCTCTTCCGCAAATGTAAAATAGGCGTCGGGATGAATACTCCGTTTGCGGCAAAAGTGCACGCAGCAACTCTTGCTCGCAGAAATACTATGACCGTTGGTGTCGCACCATTTTACAATGTTGTTGACGGCAGTTTGCAACTGCCGTTCAATCAGGCGCATGTCCGAACCTCCACAACTGATCTGTAGATCGTCCACGTATAATGAAGCCTGTATAGAAGGCGATAAAACATGTAAAATGTGAGAGATATGACATATAAAAAGGGTGACACTCAAAGTACTCCCCTGAGGAACTCCCCTCAGCTTGGGTAAAAGCAGCAGAAAGAGTGCCAGCCAGTCTCACTCTAAAAGTACGAAGTGTTAAAAAATTTTTAATAAAAGTAGGCAAGTTGCCTCTTAATCCAAAATTAAATAAAGTGCGAAGTATCCCATAGCGCCAAGTACGATCATATGCCTTCTCGATATCGAAAAAGATAGAAACTAAATGATTCCTCCGGACAAAAGCGTTTCTGATTTTGTTTTCGAGTGTAATAATATTGTCGAGAGTGGATCTTCCTTTACGGAAGCCACTCTGAAACAGAGGAATGCATTCGTTCTTTTCTAACTGGTAAACGAGACGGGCATTGACCATACGTTCTAGTGTCTTACAAAGGCAACTCGTGAGTGCTATTGGTCAATAGCTGAGAGGGTCCTTAGGATCTTTTCAAGGTTTTAAAATAGGGATCACTATGGCTTCATGCCATTGAGTAGGATACACCTGCTCCCTCCATATTCGGTTGAATAGGTAAAGGAGACTTACTAGTGAATCCTCGCTCAAATGGCGAAGCAATACATAGGATATTCCATCAGGACCTGGACTAGTATTGTGGGCCGATGATAAGGCTCTCTTCAATTCAAACATGTCAAAGTCACAGTTATATGGTAAAGGTTGTCGGCACCTGAAGTTGATAGGTGTCCGCTCTAAACGATTCTTAGTCGCCTGGAATGCAGGGCTATATGAATCGGAGCTGGACACACTAGCAAATGTTTTGCCAATCAAGCTGGCCACATCTAAAGGTGACGAAAACAAAGCAGTAGAAGTTTCCAATATCGGAATGTTAAATTCCCGATAAAGGCCATTCGCTGCTTTGACCTTTCTCCATAACTGTTGGCTGGTAGTTGACGATGTGATTGAAGACACATACTGGATCCAAGATTCTCTCTGGCATTGACGACGTATTCGACGAGCTAACGCTTTCGCACGTTTGAACGCTATGAAATTATCAGTTGTGGGGTATCTCCTGAAAATACCCCACGCCCTCCTTTGCTCCTTTTTGGCTTGTTGGCAGGAAGCGTTCCACCATGGTTTGCACAGCTTTCGAGGGGAATTGGATGTTTTGGGAATGGCTGCATCGGCAGCATTCCGAATAGCTTCAGTGACATTGAAGACTGCTTCAACAACTGCCCTGTTCTGGACCATTGTGCCTGTGATAATCGCTAACCGTGGGAATTTATCCCAGTCTGCGCGATGAAAATGATAAGTGGAGGGACGAAAACGTGTCCCCGCACCATTAACATGCGAGACTAGGAGAGGGAAATGATCGCTGTTGTGCAGATCGTTCGCAACCTCGAAATTCAACATCGGTAGCAGAGTTGGCGAACAGATGGCTAGATCGAGAGAGTGAAACGTCCTCGTGGGTGCATGGAAATACGTTTTCTCGTCGTTGTTGAGCAGACAGAGACAGTGAGCAGAAATCAACTGTTCAATTTGTCGCCCGCGAGAATTTGTAACATCATGCCCCCACAGAGGGCTGTGTCCGTTAAAGTCACCGAGCAGAAGAAATGGAGCTGGCAATTGACTGACTAAACGATTCAAATCCACTTGTGGCACAACATCGTTGGGTGGTAAATAAACACAACAGACTGTGACTATAGAATGGATGTGAATCCGAACAGCCACAGCCTGTAATGATGTTTGCAGTGTGACGACATTACTGGGAAACAGATTAGACGTGAAGAGGCATACACCTCCGGTTGGAGATGTATCGCCATCTACATCCCGTCGTACACAATTATAACCACGCACTTGCATTCTCATGGTACTCTTCAGAAATGTCTCCTGAAGAGCAACGCATGCGGGCTGGTACGTGGATATGATGGATTTGAGATCAGCAAGTCGAGTTCTTAGACCACGGCAGTTCCAGGAGATAAAGGAGGTCATGAAGTCTTCGCACTTGCTCCTCGCAAGGAGCCAGAAGACGAAGGTCTGGGCGACAGATCGTCCATCAGACTTTCGTCGCTTTGCGAGGCGTGAATGTCCATGACATCGTCTCCCATGTCATGGAGTTTTTTAGAGAGGTTCGACCTCTTTTTTTTTGTGGGATTGTACCCCCGACTCCTTTATGCGTGTTTTCCTGTTCTTCTTAACATCGCGTGGAGGTGAGTGAGTGAATGTAGGGGTTAATGGCGCAAGAGCCAAACCTGGCTATACTGCGCCAAACATTCGTTAAAATATTAAAATGTTTAATAAAATGTGTAAAAAGACTGAAAAAACGGTAAAAGTTCAAATCACGTATGACTTGTTTTCAAATAAGAAAAGCAAACAAGTCAGACAAGATCTAAAAACAAAAGTATGAAAAAAAATCAGTAAAAATTTTATTTTAAAAAAGTTGAAACAGTTCATGTCAATAAAAATATAGTCACTTTTTATATTTCGTAGGGGTTATACATGTATATTTCGCAATATCCTTTTTCGATGCTCCTACAGTACTGCCATTTTTCGGAGATTCTATCTCTTCTCCCATGTCGTATACAATGGTGTCTTCCTCGTCTGTTGTATATTCCACAGAAGCTGGCTTTCTGGGTCTATGTTGAGCCATCTTAATCTCAAATACTGTGTCCTTCATTTTTTTCAGTATTTCTTTTTTCGTTTTCTCGCTCGGACTTTTGAGATTTTCTTGGTATCCTGTATATTAGATGCAGAGGGTGGTTGAATAACGGAGTGGGACGAGGAAGTGGTTATGATTGGGGAAGAAGTTCCAATAGAGGTAAACATATCATTAGTGGAAGGTGCGTTAGAAGATGTGGAAGATAAGAGGTCTGCCTGAGTGGCAGACGACAATGCGGAAACTGAATTTGACTTATCAGGCTGCGGAACGGATAGTAAAGGTTGAAGTAATTGCAAAGGCGGGCATTTAATGTGTGTAATATTTTCGTCCGTTTGGGTTGTACTGGTAACAGTTGAAGGTTTGGCAACTTGGGCGTAAGTTTGGGAGAACTGCGGTGCTATTAATTTTCGGGCTTCAAGGTATGAAATATTTCTATTGGTTTTAATGGCTTGGATTTCTTTTTCAGCTTTCCATTTAGGACACTGTTTTGAGTCAGAGGAGTGAGGCTGTGAACAATTGACGCATTTCTGCGCAAGACTGCAATCTGCGGAAGAATGTCCAACAGATGCACATCTTGAGCTTGTCAATTGTCCTCTGCAGGCAGTTTGAGAATGTCCGAACCTCTGGCACTTGAAACAGCGCAGAGGATTCGGAATATATGGACGGATTTTACAATTTAAATAACCAGCTTTTATTGATTGAGGTAGTGTGGGGCTACTAAAAGTTAAAAATTAAGTGTTTAGTCGGTATAAGAGTTGTATCCTTTTTTAGTGTTATTCTTCTGACCTGAATGACACCCCCTGACTGGAGAATCCCTCAAGGATTTCCGCGTCAGAGGTGGTCAAAAGGTCAGGTTCAGAAATAACTCCGCGAGACGAATTCAGTGATTTATGAGGAGTTATATTTGCGGGAGAGCCGAGGAAAGATTTGGCAAGTAGAAACGATTTTGTTTGAACAGCAGAACTAGTTTCAATAAGAAGATCCCCAGATCGTAACTTCTTAACTGATTTTGGTTCACCACCTATGCCTATGAGAGCTTTATGTATTGCAAAAAGGTGATGTACTGGACAGTGCATTCTTATTTAAGGATATCAATAAAAATCTGGTATTAATCGCAATTTTGTCAAAGTTGAGTTTGGGCAATACGAGGCCTTTACCCTGGCACAGCAGACTTGGATCCATATGCGTAAAAAAGAATCTTCATTCTGGCGTGCCTCCACCCACCACGGAGTCCAACAAGGGAGGCAGTGTGCCGGTCATCTGGCAAAACCAGGCACGGCGCTTACCTGAAGTACACCCAGAATATAATGCTACAGCATCAGGGCGAGGATCCAACGGGTAAACCCGACACCCCTTTATCCGCAGCACTAACCCTACAGCAGTGTCCTTCGGAGACTCCGAAGAGAGGTACCACCAGCCGATTGACATTAGCGGGCTCACTCCTGCCTCCCGTCTACAGCGAAGCGTGGGCCAAAGGTAATCCCAGGACACCATTTTCCTCCTTACGGGATGCCGCACACGGCAAACATGCGGGTCGGAAAACCAACAGTGTTAGTCAAAAACAAATAAAGCAACACAAATCAAAAGATTTAAAGAAATATACGAAAAACAAACTAAATGAACGGAACACAAGATGTAAATCAAAATATGTTAATAAAAAATAGGAAGTTTTTTCAGTGGAAAAAACTAAATTCGAACAATGTTCATTTATTAAATTGGTCTGTGGTCTTGACCGGAAAAGAAGAAAAGGGAAATTTGAATGGCAAGAAAAAGGGCCGAAAATAGAGAAAGATCACTAGGGTTCCCCGGGTTCGTGAAGCCCGTGTTTACCAAAGACAGTAAACCCCTAGGGAAAAGGAAAAGATCACTAGGGCACCTCGGGAGCGTGAAACCCGTACTCACCTAAAGAAGGTGAGCCCCCTGAGGGGAACATCGCGTGGAGGGGATACAGACTTAAGTGTATCCACTGCAACATTCTTCGGTGTTATAGATGCGGCTGTCGCAGATGTTGGAGCCGTACTCGCGTCTACTTGAATGGCTGTGGATACGTAGGATTTGCTGATCGCCGACGCATAGCGTTTTCCAGAAACTGGCGTGCGTGACGATACAACACGCCGAGCCTCTGGATACGACATTTTATTTTTGATTTTCAAGGCCGTGATCTCCTTTTCGAGTAGCCAGGTTGGACAAGAGCGAGAAAACGATGAATGATCGCCTTTGCAATTCACACATCGTTCCTTTGCTTTACAGTCTGCGCTATCATGGCCTACCTCTGCACATCTAGAGCAGGTTGGCTGGCCGCGGCAGACTGTTTTTGAATGTCCAAATCTCTGGCACTGAAAGCATCGCAGCGGATTCGGGATGTATGGTCGTACTGGGCATCGGATGTAGGCCATTTTAACTGTCTGTGGAAGGTCAGGCGTATTAAAGGTCAGGGTGAGGTTCTTTGTGTTCAGCACCTGTCCATCCCGCCTTATCGTGATATGCCTAACATCACAGACGTTTTGGGCCTGCATGTTCTCTTTTATTTCCTCAGTCGACACATTGAGAAAATCCGCTGGTGAAATGACGCCGCGCGAAAAATTCAAAGTAGTATGAGGAGCCACGGTAACGTCTAAATGAGCTAGCTTTCGCAATTTCATAAGGGCAGTCGCCTGTTTCGCCGATGACGCTTCGAGGAACAAGTCCCCGGAGCGCATCTTACGAATAGATTTGACCTCCCCAATACTGCTATTAAAAGCTTTCTCAATCAGAAAAGGTGAGACGTTGGAAAAGGTGTCGGGAGTTTTAACGATAAAATATCGAAACGAATCAAAAAAGTCAATTTTACGGTGCTCCACTGAAGGAGAATTACTGATGGGTTCCATAAGTGTATTTTTGTGTTCATTCCAGTACGCCTCCACCCACCATGGAGCCCAACAAGGGGAGGCAGCCCGCCGGTCATCTGACATGCGTCAGGCACGGCACTTACCTCAGAGGTGGTACTGGAGTATAGTATTACAGGTTCGGGATGTGATCCGCCAGTTCACCCAGGGCACCCCTAACTGCAATACTAACCCTAACGCAACCGTCTTTGGTATTCCAAAAGAACCCGTATTGGAATCCGCAGAACTAATCACTAGCCGATTGACAGGAGCGGGCTCACTCCTGCCTCCCGTCTACGGAGAAGCATGGGCCAAAGGGCACGCAACAGGAACCCCAGACTCCACTTTCCCCGGTACGGGTCGCCGCACACGGCAAACATGCGGGTCAGACTCAAAAACCAGTCTTAACATTACGGAAATCAAAAAGTAAAATTCATTTGTTTTAAATACCCCAAAGAAATAAACCAAAATCAAAATAGTAGAAATAATGAAACTGAAAATATGAAAAATAAAAGTAACCACAAAACAACCCCTAACTGAAAGAAAGAAAACGTGAGATATAGACCTGTAACTTAAACTCTAACTAAGCAAATATTTTTTTGGGTTTTTCTTTCTTTTCAAAATTCACTCGGGTACCTCGGGGACGTGGCCTCCCGTACTCATCCGAAAGTGAGCCCCTGAGGTGGAAAAGAAGGAAAGGGAAAGTGGAATGGCAAGAAAAAGGGCCGAAAATAGAGAAGGATCACTAGGGTTCCCCGGGTTCGTGAAGCCCGTGTTTACCAAAGACAGTAAACCCCTAGGGAGAAGGAAAAGATCACTAGGGCACCTCGGGAGCGTGAACCCCGTACTCACCTAAAGAAGGTGCGCCCCTGAGGGGTCAGAGTCGCCAAAACAAGGCCTTTCCCCGGGCACAGCTGCATTGGATCCATAAATACGTGTACATAACTTCCTCCTGGCGTGTCTCTACCCACCACGGAGTCCAACAAGGGAGGCAGTGTGCCGGTCATCTGGCAAAAACCAGGCACAGCGCTTACCTGTAGTACACTCAGAATATAGTACTACAGCATCAGGGCGAGGATCCAACGGATAAACCCGACACCCCTTATCTGCAGCACTAACCCTACAGCAGTGTCTCTTCGGGGACACCGAAGAGAGGTACCACCAACCGATTGACGGGAGCGGACTCACTCCTGCCTCCCGTCTACAGTGAAGCGTGGGCCAAAGAGAACGCAGAGGTATCCCTAGTCATCAATCTCCTCCATATGGGAGAAGTGTGGGCAAAGGGAACGCAAAGGATCCCATAAACACCATTTTCCTCCTTACGGGACGCCGCAAACGGGAAACATGCGTGTTGGCAAACCAACGGTGTTGGTCGAACACAAATAAAGCAACAAATCAAAAGATTTAAAGAAATATACGAAAAAGAAATTAAATAAACGCAATAGAAAATGAAAACCCAAATATGTTAATGATAAATAGTTTTCTCATATGAAAAAACTAACCAATAAATGAACAAAGTTCATTCTATTATATTTGTCTGTGGTCTGGACGTGAAAATTGTGGTCTCGACGTGAAACCTTGATATCTATACGGGAAAAGAAAAGGAGAAATTGGATGACGAGGGTCCAAAATAAAGACGAATCACTAGGGTCGTGACACCCGTGTTTACCAAAGAGAGTAAACCCTTGGAAAAAAGGAAAAGATCACTAGGGTACCTCGGGATTGTGACACC
>BMAU01002169.1:2500-27500 GCA_019973935.1 Trichonephila clavipes | reverse complement strand
TATGATTGTCTGGCGGATGAGGATTATGTGTACATTTGACAGTAAAAAACAGGTACTGCTTCGTTTATTCTGTCACACAATGCCACAAAACATTTTTTTTGGGAGTGTATGGCATCACATTAAGGCTTCATTGTCTGCCCACAATAGGCAAACTGATTTAAGTTTTTATTTAGCAGAGTTTGATGGTGTTCACTACATTTTTGGAGTTAGGGAACCGACCAACTTTACATATGGAAACAATTAAATATTTTTTAGAAAGCTTAATTTTATAAATTAAATTCATGTAATTATTTTAGACTTAATTTGTTATTTATAATTAACTTTCCAAATAAACATTTTACTTAAGCGTCCATTGTTATTATTTTAAACATTTATAATAAACTTTAAGCATCCATTGGTTTTTATGGTAATGATTATCATCTTGTTCAAAGAATAATGATTACCATAACATTCTGAACCACAAAAACATAAACTTTAGCAGAGTTGTAAAACAATCCTATCATTCTTTCACCTTTTTTCATTTACTATTTTACTCTTATTTCTTAGATAAATCAAATACAAGAAAACTAAATATATAAATAATATTACTAAAACATGTAGATTATTAAAAATTAATTAATGTAATTTCCACATAATTAGTCATAAGTAAAAGCATATAATTACAAATTACTTAAAATGATTAAAGCAATTCATTTTTTCTAAACAAATCATTATCTATTTCACTATAGATCTCGACTCAGAGTTTGGGTCCTATGGCATAATTTTCGATTCTAAGACTTCTTTTACATTTTCAGATCATCCTTTACGAGTTAAACAGTAGGCCAATATGGCAGAATTGTAACACCGAATTTGGCGAGAAATGACTTTTCGCCAAAACAAACAGAGCTGGCGGCCGCCGGGCATATACAATACCAGTTCCCTTTAACAAAAAGCATACATATCTAAATGTGTAGACAAAAATTTTGTCATACAAAATTTATGAAAGATAAAATTAGCAAAGAACAATACAATTACAATCAAAACATGTATTACTTCCTAAGCCAGGGGTGGCGAACCTTTTTGGATCAACATGCCATTTTTTCTTTAATATTTAATGAAGTATAGATGTGACGTCAAATAATTTTGAAGTGATTGAGAAAATAATGAAATTAAATACTAACAACTCAAAACTCTTTATTTATAATGCATTTTTATAAAAAATGCATTTTGCACAATATAGTATAAGATGTTTCATTTATATGTGTAATTCAAATTAAAGTAACATTAGTGAGAATTTTAAAAAATGATGTTTAGGTATTAGTTAAGATTTGGAATTTACAAAAATTGGATCCAACAGACAAACAAAACACAACTTTTTTCAACATATTCAAAAGCTACCCATTTAAAATTAGAAAGTAAATTAAATCATCCCTATAAAGACTAGAAAACAGTTAATAAGAACTCTGAACAATCTAATAACAGAACAAAAAAAGCAATACACATTGATCCAAATTTGTATCAGACTACAATACTTTTTCAAAATAGAAAGTAAGCACAAATATTCAATTTAACCTTCATCAAATCTGCAAATTTAATGGTTTAGAATAATCTCAATAAATAATCTTTCTTAAATAACTCTAACACATTTACATATGTCCTACTTAAATACCCTCAACATATGAAAAATTTGAATTTGTACTTTTAGAACTTTCAACTTCACTTAAACATAATTAATATCAAGTCCACAAACTCTAACTTCATAAAACTTTATAAAACAAGTTAAATATTTAACCATATAAAATGCTTTCCTTAAAATATCACCTGAATTACTGAAATTCCTACACACATTTAACTGCTACAGAGTTGTTCAAGACCATTAAAAAGGGTTTCTTATCAGGAATTTCAGTAATGACTAACACATGATGCACAAATTGTTCATTAAATTATGAAAAAGCTTAAGAGAATTCTCCAACTTCGTCAAAATAATTCGAAATGCTTTACGAATGATTGACTTGTGCATAAATTAAGTATTTATGACATTTGTTAAGACAGACATAATATTTGTAATTATTTCAGACCTATAGCTGAATAATGATTTCGGGAGACAAAACAT
The DNA here is from genome assembly GCA_019973935.1 of Trichonephila clavipes. Classification (NCBI taxonomy): domain Eukaryota; kingdom Metazoa; phylum Arthropoda; class Arachnida; order Araneae; family Nephilidae; genus Trichonephila; species Trichonephila clavipes. Next base: position 25,408 of record BMAU01002169.1, on the reverse strand, counting down.
TTTCTTAAAGGCATGTAGAAAACACTAGCAGAAAATCAAAAATATCATTGTAGACACAGGTTATCGGTCATTTTTCTGCAGAGCTTTATATCCTTCAGTTCACTTTCAATTTTAAATCAATTTCCTCACAATAATGCATTTTAAACATTATTAAAGTACTTCTATCATAGCAAGAAGCATTTCCAATTCTAGACTGGATCACCATATTTACAGCAAAAAATCCCAGGGTATTACAGAATGGTTCACAAAGAAAATATTCACTTGTATTACATCAATATACAATAGAACGTCGTTTATTCGAACATTAATTATCCAGAGCGTCCAATATCCAAACCAGTTTTTCAGAGACCTTGCAGCAAAAAAAAACGAAGGTGTACACTGGTACAGAGAAAAATAAGTAATTATTTTTCACAATAAAAGTAAAATTGTGACATTTTGCTTTTTTTTCTAAGCAGGTTCCAACATGTGATGATTTTCAACATTCGTAAGGTGACCAATTTTCTTACTATGAAAGGAGGACAAAAAATTTAAGAAAAAATTACAACATAAATATATGGAACATTTTAATAATGCAAACAAAATACAGCGATTATGCTTACATCCTTTTTAATTATTTACATACATATTTTTCCCATTGAATGATTTTTTTTTATGTTGATGTATCATTTTCTAAGAAATCGGAAATTTCGGAGCAAGAAATACCCTTCCTATTGAACTTTACGGAAAATGCTACAGCTGAATGACCAACATTCAATCTTGATTTCTCACTTGTCCAAAGAAAAAAATGAAATGAAATGTCAATGAAAACTCTTTCAACTGCTGCATAAGTTCCAGAGCAGCACAACGTAAATTTAACAAAAATAATTATATTTTCATATGAAATGTGTTCATTTTTGAAATAGTTAAATATTTCCGCCTATCTTTTAATCAATTTCAACATGCTGATTTCACCATTGTTCTACTTAACAGAATTTAAATATACATTCAGTCTTCTAATTTCCTCAAACAGACAATTGTCATCGACTTCAATAACAGGCATTTCTTTCTATAAAAACTAAACACAGTTTTCGATATCTGTACGAGTACAAAATACATTAATATCTGCGATAATTCATACTGTACCGGGATATGACGTGTAACAATTTGGCCTAGCATCTCTGAATACAGAGATTAACAGATTAGTTTTAAAACACTGAAAAGGAGGACGCTTTTCGAAGAAGGACAAAACATAAAAAAGGAGGACGATTGGTCACCTTAATATTCGTATACTGTCCAGTTTCATATACCATTAATTAGGTCGCATGTCCGATCCCAATTGATTCGGATAAACGAAGTTGTACTGTAGTCCCAAGTACAGGTTTAACGAATTTTTACAGGATATAGCAAAACAAGTCAAATCAGAAAACTGTGAAATAAAAGGTTCAAATTCACAATATTTGTCTTCAGAGACCAGAAGCATATCATTTTAATTGGAACATCGGCTCATTCAGCACCAAATACTACCGTCGTATGAACGGAATCAGTTCAGTTGCTTTGCTTCGCTTCGTAAAAACTTTTTATTCCAATACTAGAAGCACAAGATCCACAAAAATAACTATTTGATAGAACCGTCGAAGAGTTCAAATAATATACATCTCTACAAATATCCCAATGCACAATATGAAAACGAATTATTAGCCATCAGAATATTCTAGTAGGAGAAAAAGTTCTGTACTCTTCTTACGTAGAGCAAAAAACATTATTCAATCGATCATAATTCCTAAGTCATCAGAAACGGAGAAAATGTGTTCAATTTACCATTGAATAAACTTGTTAACTGTTCGAAATATGTGAGAAAACATCTAGAGAAATTTAACATGACGACATTAAAATCCGCCAAAAGAACAAGAGGATCAAGTCAGTTCAGTTCTCAAAAGAGCATTTGAATATGCAGAGTGAAATGATAAAATTTTATAGATATTATTTATAACATGCGCTCTAACCCTAAAGATTATGAAAAAAATATTAAAATTTTACAAAATCCTCTATCACAGCAGTTCTTAAACTGTGGTCTGCGGAGTCTCTCATGTGACGTTGAGATTTCTCTTTTTACAGACTCTAGAAGGCCTCTTGGGAAAATTTAAAGATGTGCAAAACTAGACTAGATTACTGAATATCCTCCTCAGTGAAGAAACTCTACCAGAACTTGTATTTTGATCAAGAATATTAAAGCTGCATTCACACCAAGGCTTTCAGCGTGGAGTGTTTAGCCTCTAGCCAATCAGGAGCGCAGGAGTGGCCCAAGGGTCCATCCTCGCCCCCATCCTTTTCAATCTTTACGTTAATGATATTATTAAAAATACTAACACTCAACTCTGTCTCTATGCAGATGATACAGCCATACTCAGCAGACACAGAAATCTCAACACTAGTTGAAAACATTAACGAACACTTAGCTCACCTGGAGATCTGGTTCTCCGTGTGGAAGATAGCACTAAACTCGACAAAAACGGAAGCGGTTTTCTTTTCCAAAAGGCACCCCCCCCCCTGAAATTACTCTGCAAAACCAAAGAATCCCATGGTCTCAGCACACCAAGTACCTTGGTGTCATCATTGATAAAAACCTCACTTTCAGACAACATATCACATATATAAGAGATAAATTTAAAGATACAACGCGTAAATTATACTCCCTAATCTGCAGAAAGTCTAAATTAAGTAGACATAATAAACTGCTTATCTACACTCTGATCTTAAAACCATTACTTACCTACGCCTCCCCCGTTTGGGGACATGCAGCAAAAACGAATATTAATTTACTTGAAACCTCGCAAAATGTTATCATCAGACAAATTTGTAATGCTCATTGGTACATGAGAAATAAAGATATAAGAATAGCTTGTAATGTACCTACTCTAAGAAAAACTTTCAGAAAATTAGCCATTAACTTTTTCAAGAACATAGATGACTCTGACAATGCATCTATAAATAGTATAACCCCATATTTCTCCCACTTTTCTGTAAAGCGACCAAGAGATATCTTGGTCAATCCTGACTTTGATTAACTCTTTAATTTCTTATTTTTAGTCATTTTTATTTAATTTATTAAATCTTTTTTTCCAGCCTACGGTCCAACTTTGTTGAACTACAGGCACGCTCTGATTGGCTACCCCCTCATCTAAATACTTATACTTCATTAGCCGAACTTTCTGCTCGGCCAATCAGATCGCTTCCTCTTTAAAGCTAGTCAAAAACAGATCGCCAAGATCTTTTTTCCCGCGCTCTCTGATCGACAGTTTTTGCTGCACTTGGATTGGCTAGGATAACTCCGCCTACTTTTTTTTAGCATCTCTCACTGATTTTCTTCTAAGTTCACTGTTTTTTCTAAGTTTTTAAAGTCAAATTTTTAATATTTTTTGAAACCTCACATCCAAGTAACTTATATATATACATAAACTACAGAACTTATATTACTATAAAATGATCATTTCCTAAAACTGGGCATTGGTAGAATTCATTAAAGCAGTGCTTCTCAAACTTTCAATACTGGCGCCCCCCTTTTCAATCACAATTTTTATCGCGCCCCCTTATACATAATAATTTACTGAATGCAATAATAATGCACTTTTACGATAAAGCAACAATATCTATATATATATAAGACGCATTTGTTGTCTGTTTGTCTGTTCCCTCATAACTCGAGATCCAGACACCCAAATAACGTGAAACTTGGTACACGTACACAAAATTACACCAGAAAGGTTCTTAAACAGGTTTGGCGTTCATAATTCCTTCCAAATTTTTTAAATTTTAATTTTTAAGTGATTTTCCAGTGTTATGACGTCATATGTAGTCACGTTTCTCACTAAGTGGACAATTTATACTTTACATGCAGTTTTTCAAGATTATTACATATTTTTACTGTAGCTTTGTTTATCGGTTCGAATATTTATTCAATTTTTCTATTCTTTGATATTTAATTAGGATTATTTTTCGAATAAATAATTTTTTAAGGATAATTCTTTCAACAATTAAAACTTTGTTTTGTTGTTTTGGCAACATTTAGGTATTATCGCGGGATGTTTATGTGCGTGATTTTGCTTGCAAATTATAACTTATTTATTTATTTCTTTTTAGAATGCGAAGATTATAATTTTGACAAACTAAAACTTCTCATTGATAAGGGTTATATTTCAGTTCGGTTCAAATGTAGTATAGGGGGCACTTTGGATTTGGCGATTTTTCTTCGGATTTTTATCTAAATGTCATGGTGAGATATCGAATTCATTCTAAAATAAATAATACCGAAAAAAAGTACCTTGGGGACCACTTTTAGTAACCAAAATAAAGGACTGCGCCAAGTAGCCCCCTATACTACACTTGATCCAATAATATGGTTCTTTGCAATTTCATGTGTCTTTATTTTAACCTTTAAGGGTATACTACTGCTTCAGTGCATAAAATTCCCATGCAGAAAATCATACTGCCCAAGCAAAAGCAGTGCTGGTAGTAATTACATATCAAACTGGAATAGGCAACAGAGAATGAGCAAAACAGACAAATGACTTAAATACCTGTTGAGGAAGCAGGTGGTCATAAGATAAATTATTTTTGGAACTTATGTACTATCCTGGCTATCGCCAACATTCAAAATAACTTGCCAAGTTGGCAACCCCGATTTTACATGTCATATATATGTTGAATTTTTGAGTCGTGCTTCGTTTCATATATCGCCAATAAGTTGCGGTTATATGTAAGTACCTTATTTTTTCAAATTATGCTTTTGCATTGATAAAGTTAGTTCAGTTCTTTTTATGTCGGTTAATGTTAGTATTGCACTTCATTTTTTTCAATTTATTTTTATGCTCGGGATATATATATACTTTGGATAATTTTTTTAGTACTTGGGTATTATTGCACAATCGCCAACGTTCAAAAAACTCGCCACTTTGGCAATTCCAACTTTGTGTGAGTTGAATTAGCAATCATGTGCTTCATTTTGTAAAATGTCACCAATAGTTTGCAATAATACATAAGTACCTCTAATTCTGTACATTACTATAACATTAGACTGGCCGCAACATACCAATTTGGCGTAATTTCAGAATCATGCCAAAAATGAGTATGTTGAGGAAGCAGGTAGTGGTAAGATAAATTATTTTGGCACCTATGTGCTATCCTAACAATCGCCAACATTCAAAATAACTTGCCAAGTTGGCAACCCCGATTTTACATGTCATATATATATGTTGAATTTTGAGTCGTGCTTCGTTTCATATATCGCCAATAAGTTGCGGTTATAAGTAAGTACCTTATTTTTTCAAATTATGCTTTTGCATTGATAAAGTTAGTTCAGTTCTTTTTATGTCGGTTAATATTAGTATTGTACTTCATTTTTCAATTTATTTTTATGCTCGGGATATATATATATATATATACTTTGGATAATTTTTTTAGTACTTGGGTATTTTTGCACAGTCGCCAATGTTCAAAAAACTCGCCACTTTGACAATTCCAACTTTGTGTGAGTTGAATTAGCAATCATGTGCTTCATTTTGTAAAATGTCACCAATAGTTTGCAATAATACATAAGTACCTCTAATTCTGTACATTACTATAACATTAGACTGGCCGCAACATACCAATTTGGCGTAATTTCAGAATCATGCCAAAAATGAGTATGTTGAGGAAGCAGGTAGTGGTAAGATAAATTATTTTGGCACCTATGTGCTATCCTAACAATCGCCAACATTCAAAATAACTTGCCAAGTTGGCAACCCCGATTTTACATGTCATATATATATGTTGAATTTTGAGTCGTGCTTCGTTTCATATATCGCCAATAAGTTGCGGTTATAAGTAAGTACCTTATTTTTTCAAATTATGCTTTTGCATTGATAAAGTTAGTTCAGTTCTTTTTATGTCGGTTAATATTAGTATTGTACTTCATTTTTCAATTTATTTTTATGCTCGGGATATATATATATATATACTTTGGATAATTTTTTAGTACTTGGGTATTTTTGCACAGTCGCCAATGTTCAAAAAAACTCGCCACTTTGACAATTCCAACTTTGTGTGAGTTGAATTAGCAATCATGTGCTTCATTTTGTAAAATGTCACCAATAGTTTGCAATAATACATAAGTACCTCTAATTCTGTACATTACTATAACATTAGACTGGCCGCAACATACCAATTTGGCGTGATTTCAGAATCATGCCAAAAATGAGTATGTTGAGGAATCATGTAGTGGTAAGATAAATTATTTTGGCACCTATGTGCTATCCTAACAATTGCCAACATTCAAAATAACTTACCAAGTTGGCAACCCTGATTTCGCACGTCATATATATGCTGAATTGCGAGTCATGTGCTTTGTTTCATATAATGTCGCCAAAAGGTTGGGGTTATAAGTAAATACCTTATTTTTTCAAATTATGCTTTTGCATTGATAAAGTTAGTTCAGTTCTTTTTATGTCAGTTAATGTTAGTATTGTACTTCATTTTTCAATTTAATTTTATGCTTGGGATATATATATATACTTTGGATAATTTTTTAGTACTTGGGTATTTTTGCACAGTCGCCAACGTTCAAAAAACTCGCCACTTTGGCAATCCCAACTTTGTATGCGTTGAATTGGCAATCATGTGCTTCATTTTGTATAGTGTCACCAATAGGTTGCAATAATACGTAAGTACCTTTAATTCTGTGCATTACTATAACATTAGACTGGCCGCTACATACCAATTTGGCGTGATTTCAAAATCATGCCAAAAATGAGTAGCCAACCAATATGAAATTAATATTATGAGTATTATCTTAGCCTGTTTTATCTTTCCCTCCGGAGTAATCCTTAATTAATTCAATATATAAGTTTTGTTTTTTTTTTAATATTTTAGTACTTACATTTTTTTTTTGGTTATTATGTACTACAAATATTTTTTTGCACATTGCGATGTCTTTGGCAAAATTAATCCGTGGTATTTTTCTTAAATATGTTTTTTTTTATCTGTTTTTCTGTTTTTGACAATTTTTAAAATTTTGTTTGATGTCTGTCTGAAATGCAAATAGCAAAATAAATATTTTAAATATATATATATATATATATATATATATATATATATATATTGTGTTTGTATGAAAATGTTTATACTGATTTATTCAAAATATTGAGTCGTCTTTTATTTTTGATATCTTTTTAGGATTTAATTTTATGTTATAACTAGCTATACCTAGCTAAATGTTGCTGTTGCTCAGTCAGCTTTAAAATACTGGTACACCATAAAGTATGTCATGAAGCTTACAAAAGTAATAATACACAAGAATTCAAACAAATCTATATGCATATAAGACGCATTTGTTGTCTGTCTGAATAAACTTTCTCTTTCACACTACATCATTTGGATAAATTTTCAAAATTTGTTTGTGTGGTTAGTAATTAATTATAATGCTATAATTTTAATTGAATAAGCAGATATTGCATTTTTATGTATAAAAATAGTTATAACTACTGTACTGTATTTTTTCAGTGAGTGAATATTAACGTTGCACTGTTCAGCTACATGAGGGCTTTTGGCGACGGACCACATAATTTTGAACCATGGTCAAGTGACTTGGACAACACCTGAGCTGGCACCCCCTTCTCCTAACTACCGTGCCACACCAATTTAGCAGGAATATTCTACCAATACTTAGCTGGAATATTCTTTGAAATCCACTCTTCCAAGATATATGATGGCACGGGTTCTATTATGAGTATTTTAACGGGAAGGCAAATAGTTTTGTAGCAGATATTACATTTTCAGCTGCGAGCGTTTCAGCAGATTGCAAAGATTATCATTTTTGTGCCCCAAAAATAGTTAGTCAAAATTTAAGTGTCTTATGTTTATGGAGACCTTAGAAAACGATTTGACTATTTTAAGTGAATGGTGTATATAATTAATTTTACAGTGGAATATATTTAATTAATTTATTAGCTCTAACCGATTAAATTTCCTAAGTGGAGTATTTTGTTTATGTATGTCCCTTAATTTTCAATGTAGTGACCTAAAAAATATTGCATGAAAAAATTTCTGTAGATCATAATGCGGTAGATAAAACATTAACGTGCATCGATCTCCTACACGGCGGGTCTTACAAAGCTCTAATAAAGTTTGAGCTATGAAAGTAGCTAGACATTTGCCAACTTGACTCTATTGTCAACATTTCGCTATTTTTTCCATTGAATCGCCATTGTTATTTAGGAAACGGTGTTGCTTGCGAGTATTACAATTTTCACATAAAATAAATTCAACAGAAATTTATATTAATGTATGACACTTTCAGTTATAAATTATTTACAATATTTTAAGCGTCAGAAAACTTTTAACAATGTGTTACTTTTGCTGAGCAGAGATCAGCTTAGGGAGGTATTTTCAAAAATCAACCCTCAAGAGTTTTACGGGGAGTTATAAATATAAAAAAAATCCTTTTTATCAGCTATTAGATCTACAGACTTAAAATTTAACAAAGGTATTTTTTCTTTCTTTTTTTCTTCAGCTGAGATATGTGAAAAGCTTTTTTGTTTAATTTGCAATTCACTTAAAATTAACTCATTAAAAACTTCTTTATCCTTCAATCTGTGTTGTTTAACCTTTCAGTTCACCCGTGCGAAGAACGGGTATACCAGCTAGTTTATTATAAACCGTACAAATTCATGACATAAGTATTAAATTTTGTATATGTTACTTTTAAGCAAAAAAGTTAAGTAATAGTATAATTACTAAGTTATTTTTCCTTTCTCTGATTTTTAAATTGGAACATATTACAAAATGCGGTGGTTGCTTAGAAGACAAAATATAGATATCAGCTAAATATAGAAAATGAACTCAGAGGCTCAATTTCTTATCTTAAAACTCCTTTCAAAAACTTTGCTCTGTAAGACAAGCCCATGGAAGTAGCTAATAATTATTAAACTTGTTCTTAATTTAGTATTAATTAATTAGTCCTAAAATACTCTGTGCGCCACTCATACATTAAAAGCAGTGTTTCTCAAACTTTCAATACTGGCGACCCAATTTTCAATCATGATTTTTGTCTCGCCCCCTGTACAACAATAATGTATTTACTGCAATAAAAATGCACTTTGAGAGAGAGACGCTAAAGTTACAATACGATCTTAATTATAAACCGTACAAATTAATACGATAAGTATATAAATTTTGTGTATATTTTAAGTAATATTTTATATATATATATATATATTTTATATATATATATATATATATATATATATATATATATATATATATTAAGAAAATTACTTAAAATATATATATTACTTAGAGAATTGTTATTTTTCTTTCTCTAATTTTTAAATTGGAACAGATCGCAAAATGATGTATTTAATTAAAGATTTATTTCCTTCAGCATATTCATTTCTCAAAGCACAAATGTCATTAGAAAAATAGTCTAGTCAATGTCGCTCTCTATCATATCCATCACATCTGGCATTATAGGGTACGTTTGCGTGAGTCTGGGCAACCTATCGGACGTCTGCGCAAAACATGTAAAAATGCTTTTCCTCGTACAATTCAGTCAGTTTTGGTCGACTCGATACTCCTATAGCTACCGAATCTAGCTTGAATGTACATTTTTTAAATTTCCACGTTAATTATAATTCACGGTAATTAAGTATTTACGGCAGTAAATTAAAACAATATCATACATACATTTTTAAGTCGTAAGCAAACATTCGACCATAATAAAGAATCAACAAGTACACAGACGAACGAGCATGGTTCCGAAAATTAAATCAAGGCGATCTTCTCAAAAATACTTAAATTTTGGATTTACCACTACTGAAGTAAATGATGGAAAAAAAGCCCCAGCTCGATATGTGTTAAAACTCACAAATCTGTAGAACAACATGTGAAAGTTGTTTTTAAAACATGTAAAATCATTTAGCTATGTTGGCAAAGAATTTTAAAAAGTATTTTCTGGATGAGGACAGCTTGGTAGCAAGTTACGAGTGGATTAGGGATCTATTTCAAGATACTCCAGAAGGGCTCTCAACTTCCGAAGAAGAAATCTTCATAGATTTCACATGCAGTGAAAAATTAAAAGGCAATTTTGTAATAAATCCCTCTTTGAATTTGGGGTAGAGGTGGATGAGGAATTATCTGTACTGAAAACAAAAGCACTTCGTATACTATTACCATTTTCAACATCCTACCTTTTTCAAACCGGATTTTCTGCAGTGGATGCCTTGAAGACAAAATATAGATCTCAGCTAAATATAGAAAAATAATTCTTTAAGTGTCAATTTCTGATATTAAAACCTTCCTTTGAAAAACTTTCCTCTACAAGAAAAGCCCGTGAAAGTCCCTAATAATTATTAAACTTGTTCTTAATTTAGTAATAAGATTGATTGATTGAATGTTAACGTCGCACTGTTCAGCTGCACGAGGGCTTTTGACGACGGACCACGTAATTTTGAACCATGGTCAAGTGACGTGGATGACACCTGAGCTGGCACCCCCTCTCCTAACTACCACACCACACCAACGGGAGGACGTTTCAGTTCTCGACAGATTTAACGTGCAACGCTGTCCTACACGGCGGGTCTTTAGTGGTACTGGGCTCGAACTCGTGACAAGGCAAGCCACGATCCGATACCTATACCACTCGGCTACCGCGGCCAAATTCAGTAATAAGAAATTATTTATAAAATACCTTCTTCAGTACTGATACATCAAACGTATACTGGCTGAAACACCGACTCTTCGCACGAGTTCATTTTTTAAAAAAAAATAAAACATTATTCTTGATATAATAGCTGAACTGTAAGGAGAGTAAAACTGTGTGCACACACGACATTGTATACAAAAATGTAAAATGATTTTTTTTTTTAGATAAATGCTATAATTGTAAATAACTGTTTAAAAGAACTGTAATTTTAAACCTCACACAATTAGCATTTAGAATTAATGTTAAATTATGAAAAAAAGAATATAAAATTCCGATGAAGAATAATTGTGTTACTTTTTAACATTTAAAGCGAGAAGACTTCAAAAAGTTTAACCCGGGAGCAGGCGCGTACTCGATACTAACATTAATGGTAGTGCAGGGGGACTCAGTCACCCCAATCATTTGTTTAGAATTATTTTTACTGTACACGATACAAATCGGAATTCTAGTGAATATTTTAATTTATAGAAAGTATACTTACCTTCTTTCAAGGACTATTCAATTCTTTGATGATTTGAGAAAAAAATCAATAAAACTGAACTAAAATGATTCAAAAGTACAAGACCATAATAAAGGACGCAAAACAGACACTTTTCAATTATCCTACAGAAATGTTAAACCAATCAATTCTTTTTCCAAATATCGCAAAACTCAATTATTTACAATTTCCTTAAGCGAAAAGCAAACACATGAAAGATGGGAGGGAACTAATATTGATAATAACCATACCATAAGATTGAAGGTCAAATTAACATTCAGATATTTTATCCAGAAACTGAAATATTTTGACATCTACTAATTTTTAAGAAACATCTGTCTTTTAGGGGGATCATAGCCTTTGTTGCTCCATATCCCACAAAACCTGAACTGAACTGAACGTACTATGCAGCCTGGCTGAAAAGTGAATCATGACTTCCTTTTCTTTTTCTACAACTAATGTACAGTATTTCAATAATAATTGCAGCGGTGAATTGTTTATTTTCTTAGAATTTTTCTCAGGGTCTGGGTTTCGTTTTTTCTTTTAACGAGTAATATTTTATGTTAAAACGTAATAAAAAAATCTCTCATTGAGGAAAAACAGCAAATAAAACAAAATGTTTTTTTTTCTTTAATTTGGTTTTGGGATCAAAGATAGCTATTTGATGACGGAAAAAAGCTAGATAATAAATATAAATTATGCCAGTGTGTTGTTGTGTGTATTTTTTTTTTATTATGGAAGAAAGCATTTTGTTTTACTTCTCTTTCCGGTTATTTTTTTTTAAGAAAATCTTTAAATTTTCGATACGCTCGCGCCCCCCTTGTAGGGTCATCGCGCCCCCCCAGGGGGCGCGCCCCACACTTTGAGAAACACTGCATTAAAGGCATCTCTAAATACCTGATAGATTAGGGGCCGACAGGGGCCTAGGCGCTCCAAACAAGTTCGTCAACGATCTCGATCTAAGTTAGTCTGAGCGTGTGTAGTTTATTCACATGTCACACACTCAACCAATCACGGATGAATATGCATTTGGAACAGAATTGGAATTTATATACGCCATTCACGCAATATTTGTTCGAAATATTTTTGACTATTTTTTTCTTGCGAACACCTTTAATTGAAATTCTTGATTAAAATGTCTAATAATGACTTGAAATTAATTACATAAGTGCAAAAGTACTCTCTTTTATATGATTTATCGAATAAAAATCATACATATAAAATAATGAGAGAAAATGCCTGGAAAGAGAAATCGGAATATCCTTAGGACTTTCTGGTAAGTTAATTTTTTACTTTACATTTATCTTTTACTCATGGAAAAAGTTGACGATTGGTTGTATAATGTGCAATAGTGTTATTAAATACAAACAAAATAAAAAGCATTTTATGTTTTCTTATACTTAGAAAAAAAATTCTGTAATTCCATCATAAAAAATTGAGATGCACTTTTCGAAAACAAAAGTTTCTTAACTGGAATTGCTTTTAAACCCAGAATATAAAAAAAAAAAAAAAAAAAAAATGTTTTATATATCTTTGTAATAAAAGCGACTATTTCAAATTACTTTCTAGATTTATAGCATATGTACTATATATTCTAGGGTTAATTCATTTAGTATGTTTTGATATATTAAATAAAGATGAAATGTGTATTAAATATAGTGTATTTCAGTTTTATACTTGTACGAAAATATCGTGTATTTTATTAGATTTTGTTTTTAGTACAGTTTAGTACTGAAAAATGCCATCCACTATATAGTTATCATCATAATTTCCTAGTTAGTTTTTAGACCAGTGTTTTTTAAACCTATGTGTCAAGAGAGATTTTATCAAATGTGCCACAAGGATTTTTGACTAATAATTAAAAGTGCATGGATCGTGTAGCTTTAATTGCACAAATACTTATGTATTTGTGCAATTGCTTCAAAAAATATCTTTATTTATTTTCCCTGATTTTATTTAGTATTTTTTGCCCAGGTGTAATTGAGATAGATTTAAATAGGCTTTCTTATAATCAAAAGATTTGTTATGTAACTCACTCTTTGAATTTTTTTGTGAACTAATGAAAATATTTAATTTAGTTAGTGACATAATGGTCAGATATTTATTAAAATTGGTCGCTAAATATTTTTCATAACATACATCTTTCACATTTTTTTTATATTCAGATGAGCTACCAACAGAAAAAAAATTGACACACTAATCTAGACTAATTGTGTTGAGCATATTAAGTTTGTGTTCATATGCATCACTAAAGCTGAATTCACACCAAGGCTGTCAGCGTCGAGCGTTAAGCGTCTAGCTAATCAGAGACTTCATCTCGTTCTAAAGGAAGTATCTGACTGGCTAGACGCTAGACACGCAACGTTTGTACGCCTGGGTGTGAATGAGCCTTAACAGTATATTTGGAGATAAATTTTGCATGGGGATCATATTTAGATCAGTTCTTTTTTCACATTATTTCATAGTACAGTTGAGTTAATACATGTAGAGCAATGTTTTAAAATTTTTTGCTTTGTATTAGGTGATTTGTGTAGGACCATATTTAAGGTCCTAAAGGACAGATATCCTAAGGAAATGGCAAGAGTATAAGAGTATGACCAAGTGGAAGCGAAGCATAGGCAAGGGAAATGTGGCCTTTTTCAGAAATGCTGAGTTTCCTGGATCCCTACATGCGAAAAGGAAGGAATGCCTTTTTTATGACTGTCTTATTATTTTTAGAGTTATAAATAAGTTTTTTTATTATTATTAATTTGAAGTACTTGGTCAAACATCACCAACACAACAAGCTTGCCAATTATTGTTCCTCTCATTGAGGAACGAATAGAATTTGGGAAGAGGTAGGAATTATTTACGAGGCAGAAATTGTTCACGAGGCAGGAACTATTCAAGAGGTAGGAATTGTACAAGAAAATAACAGTTTTAATCTGCCAGAAATATCTGTGCCTACACCTGCAAGTATGTTTTATATTTTTCAAAACATGTTTGAAATTAGATTTTTTAAAAAATATATATATTTGGTTTATTTTAAAGATCAATAAACATTTAAAAGTAGTATATTTTGAAAATTCTTTGATACTAATGTATTGAATAAAGGTACACTTGTTCTCCACTCCCCCCAATTTATATAAATGTACAGCATTTACTTAATTTTATGCATATTTATAGATGGTTGCCCTGTTTTGCACATATATGTATAAACATTTCTAAATCGAATTCTACATAAATTGTAATAATTATTTTTTCATGCACAAAAAATAAAACATGTCCTAGAATGAGTTTTTTAAAAAGAAATTGAATACTTGAACTGTTTCAAGACTTCATTGTGGTTAAAAGAGCCATTTCCATTATCTAATGAAAATTAAAAATGCTAAATATGTGTAGTTTTAAAATAATTTTGGAAATATATTTTATTATTTAGCAAGTGGAAAACCAACACCAAATTTGAAGAAAAGAAAGAGAGCAAGGGAAGAGAGATTTAATTGATGCATCTCTGATGAAAATATGAGATTAAACAGACCCAGAAAATCTCCTCTTAGAATTCTGTTCAAAAAGCAGTAAAAAATATCCGGCTGAAGCCAAAAATGAAGTCTTGTAATACATAGCAAATTATGTATTCCAAATGAATAAAAAATATCTGTTTGCGCAAGCGCAACAGCACTGCCTGGACTGCGTATGCCCAGCAATTCTGATGTAACTGTAATAAGAGAGAGTTGTGAGAAATAAATATACACCAGTCCACTAAAATCTGTGTTGTGATTGAGTCCTGAATATTCGACGGAATGAGCCATAATATTGGTCCGGTAGAATCCGGAGAAAAACCGCGTATAGTGATGAGTTAAAATTGTGCCTGAAAACTGAGGGAAGAAACTGAGTTTCCGAAGTATTCTTTGAGTCTTGAGAGTCCAGCGTAATTCATCAGTCGAAGTAAGAGCGATTTCCTTGCTTCTTATTTGATATCAAATTAATGTTATGTGTTAAAATGTCGACAATTTAAAGTCTTAAAAAGGTGATCGCCGAGGAGCTGGGATTAGACATACCCCAGAATCCAAAAATTATAGTATTAAAAAATTTAATTGAGAGTAGTGAAATCTTTGAAACTGATAAAGAGTTTCTGCAAAGTGTAATTGATAGTGTTTTGGCAGAAAAGAAAGCTAAAATTGAACAAGAAAAATTTAAATTAGAGTCTGAAAAGGCCAAGATTGAATTTGAAAAAATTAAATTAGAACAGTTAAAGAAAGAGCTTGAGTTAACTAATGCTAAATGTAAATTGTCCCCTGAGAGAAAGAAAAGTGAACATTTCGAATATGTCCCATCTGATATTGAAAACTTAATTAAAAGTATCAAAACTCTAACAATACCTGTCCCTTCTAATACACAGGAGCCTAAAATTTATTTTTTCAATCCTTAGAAAAAGCTTTTAAAGCAAAAAATGTGGAGGATAAATTTAAAGCAGAGATTTTATTGAATATGTTTGGAGAAAAAGAGGGCAATTTAATAATTTATGTTAAACAAGAGGAACTGGGTGATTGTGAAAAAATCAAGCAGTTAGTGCTAAAACAATTTCAACCAACACCTCGAGTATTGCATAATCAGTTTCGAAGGTCCCAAAAACTACCAAATGAGAACTATGTTCAGTTTGCTTCTAGAATTGAAGCAATGTTTGATTATTATTGTAAATTAAGAAACGTTAATGAGTTTAATGAGTTATGCCAGTTAATTGTTGCCGATCAAATAATTAATTCTCTTGATCAAGAATTGACCAGTTATATTGATTTAAAAATGTGCGAAAATTGGTACACACCAGATAAGCTGGGTCGTGAATTAGATTTGTTTATGTCACCTAAAGTTTCAAGTAGAAATGAAATAAATACGGGTTTCCGACAAAATAAATTCTTTAAGAGTGGCGTCGACAGAAAGGGGTTAAAGGGTGTAACTAGTGTTTTTTTTGTCCGATGTCAATGAAACAAAATGTTCATATTGCTGTGAAAATCATGCTATTCTTTTTTGTACAAAATTTAAACAACTTTCGTTCATGATAGAATAGAGATAGTTAAAAATCAGCGACTAGGCTTTCTGTGTTTAAGAGTAGGTTGTATGGCGTCGAAGTGCAAAGAGAAACCCTGTAAATTATGCGCTGTAAAGAGGCACCATGTCTCGTTACATTTCCCCAAACAAAATACGAATTTTCAAACAAGCCATAGTAAGTCGAATGCTTTCCATCCATCAACCGAGTCGAGGTTAAATGCGAAAGCGCGAGAATTTAACCCTGCTTTTCCCTCTGGAGAGGTTTCGGAGAAAGATAGTAATGCGGTGTTTGCAATTAATCAAAAAAAGGGAACCACTAGTGTGCTTTTGAATTCCGTGAAGTGTTTTGTAAAATATTCATATGACGAGAAATGGAAAATAAGAGGTCTGCTTGACATCGGTTCTTTGACAAATCTAATTACGAAAAATTCGTATAAAAATTAGGATTAAGAAAAGAAAAAAAGTAAATATTTTGGTCACGTGTTTAAATGACTCCTCTGTATGTGTTAAAAATTGCGTAACTACGGAAATCTCGAATTCCGATGGTAGTTATAAAAGAGAATAAAAAAAATGTTAGTTGTAGATAAAATTCCTGATTTAACTCCAGTTAAAAATCTAAACGTGAAAGGATTAATTTCTGAAAATATAAATTAACAGATGATTCCTTTTATGTGTCAGGTCCCATTGATTGTTTATTGGGTGCAGAAATTTTTTATGAATTATTGCGTAGTTGGCAAATTCGTTCTGAAAATTCCAATCTTATTTTCCAAAATACTGTGTTTGGGTTCGTGGCTTCAGGGAGCAATAGTTTTGCAAATACTGAAGCACAGGTTCATTGTGGATTAATTAAAGGAGATTTAAATCATACTTTTTAAAAATGTTTTGGCAGTTGGAAAACATTGAGGTAGAGAGAACTAAAAATGAAGAAGCAATTTTTTGTGAGGATCACTTCCTAAAAACGCATTCTAGAGATGATGAGGGTCGGTATGTGGTTAAAATGCCCCTTAAAAACGAACCAAATTGTTTAGGTGAGTTGAGGGACATAGCTCGAAAATGATTGAATGCTCTGTGGACTCGATTAATCAAAGATCCTCAATACCTTAAGTTGTATAGAGACTTCATACATGAGTATGAGCAACTTGGTCTCATGAAAGAGTTTGTCGCCAAGAAAGACAACTCGGAGATTGCCTATTATATGCCACACCATGGCATCCTTAGACCAGAAAAGAGCACAACGAAGCTGAGGGTAGTTTTTAATGCTACCAATCCTACAAGTAATGGGTTATCGTTGAATTCCATACAATACAATGGAGGACTGGTTCAAAAGGACCTGTTTACAATTATGATTAAAATTATAGAGCATCCTTATGCCTTTACGGCAGATGTGAAGATGATCTACCGAATGATACTCATCCATGAGAGCCAACAGCCGTTGCATAGAATTTTGCGGAAAGTATGCCCAGAGGATCCGGTGAAAACCTTTGAGATGAAAACAGTCACATATGGCACGGTGAGTGCACCCTTTTTAGCAACGAGAACTTTACTGCAGTTATCGAGAGATGAAAAGAAGAACTTTCCTTTGGCTGCACCTGTTCTTAGAGAAAACTTTTATATGGACGACGTTCTTTGCGGCGCTGCGTCTTTAATGGAAGCCAAGACCTTGAAGAACCAACTTTCTGGCATTTTGAAAAAGGGAGGAATGGAATTGCACAAGTGAGGTAGTAGTCATTTGGAACTGGCTTCAAACATCCTCGGACACTATGAATTCGAGAATCCAATTGAAACCAAGACGTTAGGAGTGTCCTGGAAATCACAAGAGGATTGTTTTATTTTCAAAATTGCAGTGGAGTTAAAACATTCCTACACCAAGAGACGTGTCCTTTCGACAATAGCTAGACTGTTTGATCCATTAGGACTATTAGGTCCAGTAGTCGCAAGAGCCAAGATCTTCATGCAGAGTCTTTGGAGTCTTAAAATCGACTGGATCGACGAGTTGCCTTCTGAGAGAGCCAAAGAGTGGCATCGTTTCCTAGAGGACTTCAACAGCGTAAGAAGTATCTGCATTGGTAGATGTATTGTGCATCCTCAAGCGACAAGGGTAGAACTTCACGGTTTTGCTGATGCTTCAGAGAAATGTTACAGAGCAGTGATAGATTGCCGTTCTCAATCGCCAGATGGTGCAACAACAGTGAAGCTTGTAACAAGTAAAAGCAGAGTAGCGCCTGTGAAGAGTGTCACAATGCCGTGACTCGAGCTGTGTGCTGTCGTGTTTCTTGCAAAGCTGATGAAAAGAGTTGAGACTGCCCTACAAATGAACCCCCCCCCGTGTACCTGTGGAGTGAATCGACTATTGTCTTGGCGTGGATCCAGAAGGAGCCTAACTTGTGCTTAAAATCTTTGGATGATATTATATCCTCTCTGTCACGAGTGAGTGAGTGAAAGCAGGGTTTATTAGCGCAAAAGCCATTTTTGGCCAAACTGCGCCAAGCACTCGTTAAGACAATAAAAGTATAAAATCACTAAAAATTAAATTAAATTTCAGCGTAAAAAGGTAAAATAGAAATTTTATTTAAAAGTCAATCCAAACAAATTTAAAAACAAAGATTGGTGGAGGAATTCCTCACCAAGTTCAATACGTATCATTGAGAAAAAATAATCATTTTCTATGTCTCGTTGGAGATGGAAGTAACGATCCCTTGTAATAAGTTTTCCCATTTTTATCACAATCGGGATTAGATTCTATTTCTTCCTCCGCGTCATAGACAATCATGTCTTCCTCATCCGTAGTATATTCAACAGGTGCTGGCTTTCTAGGTTTGTGTTGAGCCATTTTTATGTCTATTATAGTTTTAAGTAATTCTTCTTTTCTTTTTCTGTCCCGAGGGTTTTTTATTTTTTTTAAACTCTGTTTTATTGTAGAGGTAGAAGGAGGTTGAATACTGGAGTTGGATGAGGAAGTGGATATAGCTAATGAAGCTTCAATAGGTGTAAACACGTTTTCGGTGGTGGAAAGTACGTCACAAGATACAGGAATAGGTGGTTGGGGCTCCGAGACAGGAGCTACTGTTGAAGAAGTGGATGGCTCGAGTTGGACTTGGGTTGAAGATGGTGATGTGGAAACTGGAGTGGATATTGATATATACTGTTTTCGGAATGGATGAAAGTGGTTCAAGTAATGTTAAAGGTAGACATTTTATTTTTGTTATATTTTCATCTGTTTGAGTAGAATTATTTATGGCAGAGGATTTGGCAGCATGAGCGTATGTTTGAGATAACTGTGGGACTATTAATTTACGTGCTTCTAGATAAGAAATATTTTTATTTGTTTTTATTTCTTGTATCTGTTTTTCTATTTTCCATTTAGGGCATATTTTGGAATCTGATGGATGAGGTTGTGAGCAGTTTATACATTTTGGCTCTAGAATGCAATCTGTGGAATCGTGTCCAGCAGACGCACATCTAGAGCAAGTCATTTGTCCGCGGCAGGAAGTTTACGAAAGTCCGAACCTCTGGCACTTAAAACAGAGTAGAGGATTCGGTATGTGTGGGCGTATTCTACAGTTAAGGTATTCAGCTTTTATATCTGTCGGTAGTATTGGGCTATTGAAAGTTAAAATTAAATGTTTAGTTGGAATACGCGTGGAGTCTTTTGTAATAGTGATTCTTCTAACCTGAATAACACCCTGATTGGAAAAAGCCTTCGAGGATTTCCTCTTCAGGGATGCTCAACAGGTCAGTTTCAGAAATGACACCACGGAAGAAATTAAGGGTTTTGTGTGGACTAATTGTAACAGGACTATTTAGGAAAGACTTCGCAAGTAGAAAGGACTTAGTTTGAAGAGCAGAGTTTGTTTCAATAAGTAGATCCCCGGAACGCAATCTTTTTACGGATTTTGGTTCACCCCCTATTACGATGAGAGCTTTTTGTATTGCAAAGGGTGATACTTTAGACATTTAATTATTAGGAAACGAAATTACTAAAAATCTAATATTAATTGATACTTGGTCAACGTTGAGTTTGGTCAATACGAGGCCTTTACCCAGGCACAGCCGACTTGGATTCATATGCGTGAAAAAACATCTTCATTCTGGCGTGCCTCCACCCACCATGGAGTCCAACAAGGGAGGCAGTGTGCTGGTCATCTGGTGAATACCAGGCACGGTGCTTACCTGGAGTACACCCAGAATATAGTGATACAGCATCAAGGTGAGGATCCAACGGGTAAACCCGACACCCCTGCACCACTAACCCTATAGCAATGTCTCTTCGGGGACACCGAAGAGAGGTATCACCAGCCGATTGACAGGAGCTGGCTCACTCCTGCTCCCATCTACAACGAAGCGTGGGCCAAAGGTATTCCCAGGACACTATTTTCCTCCTTAAGGGACGCCACACACGGCAAATATGCGGGATGGCTAACCAACGGTGTTAATCGAACGCAAATAAAGCAACATAATCAAAATATTGAAAGAAATCTAAGAAAAAGAAGCAAAACTAACGCAATACAAAATTTAAACCATAATATGTTAGTAATAAAAGGTAAGTTTTCTCAATAGAAAAAACTAATAATTCAAAAATTGAAAAATATTTGTCTGTGGTCTGTACGGGAAAAGAAGAAAAGGAGAAAGGGGATGACAAGAAATAGGGTCGAAATTAGAGACGGATCACTAGGATATCCCGGGTTCATGAAGCCCGTGTTTACCATAGATAGTAAACCCCTTGGGAAAAGGAAAAGATCACTAGGGCACCTCGGGAGCGTGAAACACGTACTCACCTAAGGAAGGTGAGCCCCCTGAGGGGATCCTCTCTGTCGCAACGTATCTATAACACCTTCTTTCTTTTGACGCAGGCTTCTCATTGTAGTACCAGCCAAGGGGTGTATTAAATCTCCATCATAAAAAATTTCACAGCCATGGTGAAAGCATCCAAGAAAGAAAAGAGAATTTTAAAAACTTCCTTTGGCATCTTTTTTAAAGAAATGCAAATAATAATAATAATAATAGCTCACTTGATACTGGTATACTGTATTCGTTTCTTTACAGAATTCATCCACACTATATCCTGAAATTTTTGGTTCACCTGTCCCATTCAGAGCGTGAAGTATTCGATGTCCCTCCGTATGGGCAACGAAGTCTAACCATCGAATACTATCCGGACTGAAATTATTGCAATTGCAATATCCTTGTACAGGGATCATTGCAATCGGTTTCGGCTTTATATGGTCAGATCTATATACTGCCACACAAGCCGATGCAATAGTCACATATGTAAATGGAACCATGCCAGTCACACTCTGAAATTGTTCTCTAAAAATTTTACAGCATCGTCTTAATATGTCAACATCTGACCTACAAAGAAGAAAATATATACATGTATTTTTATAAATAACCATAAAAAAGTTTTTTTTCGTTCATTTTATTTTCATACTAATTTAATTTTATTTATTTATTTATTTTTTGCTTACCTGCAATATTTCAGCATCTCGTTTTTGAAGTCAAAAGTATTAGTTGTTTTGACAGTTATACCACAGAAAAAATTTTTCTCTGTCGGCAGTTGACATAGACGATGGAGAAAATAAATTAGAGTCCGTAAACGATCCGACATAACTTTGATTTGAAGGACAGTTAAATAGATGTGGAAAATACCCCTTAGCCAACTCTTCCGAACCAAATGTTTTTGGGAGTTTAGAAAGGGGCATAGGAAAAAAGTTGAATTATTCTTATACTTAATGCAGATAATGTTACACACATTATCTTTGAGCCATTGGGAATGACTCGAGGGCATTGACCTTGTTCCAGCATCCATCGAAGAATAAACTGTCCATCGAACCCTTTCATATTGTGTGCTGTGGCCGTGAATCCCTTATGCTGTGGAGAAAAGAGATATTTGCAAAATTTATCAATTGCATCTTAGCCTTCACAGTCAAACTCAGTGCCATCGAGGCACTGTGCTACAGTAAAATTCACAACGTGCTCTCCAGTTGTTTGTCTGTCTCAAAATCGAAGAATATAAGTTTTTCGTTACACTTCTTCGCAGAATCTTTCTGAAGGTAGCACATATGGCTTTCGGCAACAGTCTTCTTGCAGCTGGGGCATCTCTTTTCTTCACATCGATGTTGACTTTTAGGGCAGACTATTCTTAGCATAAATTTGCAGCATTTCCTACATTGATACAGCTATTAAAAAATTCAGAGTGTTCATATTTCAGCAAAATAGAAAAAATGCAACAAAAAACAATAGTGCAATTATTAGAGATATTAGTTACTTTATCACAAAATCCATTTTCGTTATGCGCCTTGAAAAAGAAATCAGAACGCGTGTTCCAATCGCAGTCAGAGCATCATTTTGCTTTCCACAATTTGGCACGAAGCACTACGACATACATGACAAATCGTAGTGCAGTGGTGATTTTCTATGTGATCAAATGGTTTGAAGCATTCTTCACAAAAAAAATTGACCCATAAAAACCTTTAGGAGAGGTGATAACATCAAATTGATTGTCATGGTACCATAAATAAATACGGTAATCCTCCGAACAGGTCCCTTGTAACACACCTACGGCAAAAATAGCGTAAATATATATAAATCATTTTATTGGAGGCAATTAAAAACAATAAAAAAATTATACCTGATTAAAAGCCATAGTGGAAACAACAATAACTTGTATTTTTAAGTATTGCTTGAACAAAGCAAT